>CM060959.1:94163021-94315521 GCA_030765055.1 Mantis religiosa
TTAGAACGGTGTAATAAATATTATGGTAGTGAATTAGAATACATTGAATTTACAGAAGTTCTGTTGCATAATCATAGACACCTTATATTATTTAATCTTATTTTTAATAAATGCAGGCACAAAACTGAAGGCAAAATATCAGTAAATATGTGTGTCCACGATTCGACACCCACAAAAATAATAAATAGAATAAAATAAAATAAAAGTTACCTACATGCCTTACTTGTTTGTTTCATCATAAGTATTGGTTTATTACTAAACATTTTTGAAGTGATTTATAAAAGGAAATTCTGTGGGTTGTTTTCGGGAGATCCCGAATTCAAATCCCATGAATCAACTAATCCTTTTTGTTTGGGGTGGGGGGTGTAAAGTTGCCTTTGTTAGGCGCAGTAGATTTGTACCGTTTTGAGGATATACCTTTCTCAACAAGTTAACAGCTAAATTCTGAATAATAAAAATATAGCATACTTATCTATGATACAAGAGTATATTAGCACATTTTATATTGATATTTTAGCAAGTTTAGTTTCGGCTATACATTTCACTGTAATTTGTTAAGAATGATCATTTAAGAGTGACATTTAGCAGCAGATTTGTGTTAAGATAAAATAAACACGTGCCAGTGCAGATAAAATGACATCGCCTAAAATATTTTTAAAACTCATGGCAAAGAAGTATTTTTAACTATAAACTAAGAGAATGAACACAATGTAATCTCACTATAAAACAACTTTTGGAAACGGTTTGCAGCTTAAAAGTCATATTTTTGAACACAGAAATAACGTAGGCATACGAGTAAAAAGGAAAATAGTTCCCTTAGTATATTAATAAAGAAATTCGTAACGTGCTAAACCTACCTTAGTACTATGTCCTTACTCACCTGAGAAGTTGAAATGCAATGCGTGTATAGGTTCAATGTATTGGTCGATAAGGTTCTTTACAGCCTTTTAACAAGATAAAAGGTTTATCAGGCGTAAAGTCTTAATGTCAGATAACAGCTCTTGCTAACCAGCAAGTGAACGGAATTTATTAGCTACCGTAATCCAGGTCTTAGCTAACAGATAGATGATGTTGATAGGTCTAGGGACTTCCTAAGACAACTATTGTACTATTTACTAGTTGCTTATGGTGTAAGATTCAATGACCTGGCCTGTAGAAATGTGCAGAAAGTAGCGAAATGCTTGCAAAAGCTAGATTAATATATTAGAATAATAGTTAACTAACAGATCGATATGGCTGCGAGGTGGGTTCGATTCCCGTCTGACCTAGTTTTTCACCGCTTTCTCTTATCGATAGGCAAATGTTATGGTGATTATTAGCTATCATGATTTCCTTTCCATTTCATTCCTTTTCTAGATTTCTTGGCTTATAGCAGAGCTGGGCAGATTCCGCGGATACATGCTAAAAGGAAAGTTACTCTTAAGGTGAATACTAGAGTGCTGTTTGGTCGACTGGTCGTTCATCGCCATGTGTAGCCACTTCAACAGTGGAACGGATCTTCAAGTCTGGAACTGTAGGACTCTTCGTGCATCTGTCTGCAGCCAGTAAGCTCCTGCAGTTCTTGCACTTCAGCTCTTCCTTCATGGGGCGATGTCACAAAATATCCATGTACGTCAGACTATGTGAGGTGCCCCTCTTGACCTATAACCTTCACCTAAGGTATAGGTATCATTAATAGCTGAGAATGTGTACATTGTTGTCGTTCTGTTGTAGAACCCGACGACAAAATACAGGCTATACACCTTGTAATCGTCTTATATAATTCAGATAATAAATAAAAGGGGAGGGGAGGTAACAGTTCACTGGCAACTCCGCATTGGGAACCAGTTATCTGCACGCCACAGTGCACGTGGATTTATCGACTAGCTGGCTCCCTTACGTTGTACGGGTAGGATTTCAAATTCAAAACACATTTTAATTAAGCTTACCTCCCTCCATTATTTCTAAGGATTCTTATAGCGAACCTCTATTCCAGCTACTCCCAATGGAGAAAACAATATTCTCTTGAATGTGAAGGTAGCTGAACGTCTATCTTAACTTCCTTTGACAGTCTTCCTAGTTATCGAAATAAATCATAGCTTGATCTACGCTTTTGGCGATGGATCAGTTGTAAGTCGGAATAATTCAGCAACAGTTTTACATAATCACATTTAAACCTCCGCCCCTTCCCTTTGATCCCATAGTTATTTAATAGCAAAAAGTGGCATCGTTTTACATAATACATGCCCTAAGCACATTCAATGAAAGATATGAACGTAGTGATTATGAGGATTCCGCAGTTTCAAACCACCAAGTTAAATCTTTTTTTGGGAAACATCCGTACATCCATATCACTGAGAAATATATTGTGAGCCGAAAATTAAAAACTGTTGATTTACTCTTTTATTTTATCTAAAGAGAATTTTCTGTTTATACCACTATTTAATACACCTGTCCATTTTATCTTCCTCATATGGAGGTCTTATAACTCCAGGATATACAAGTGGGTGCCTAGGTTCAGGCACTATCGAGGACCATAGGAGTTTGAGATCTAAGAGCATATCTAGCACGGGGATCTGCCTGTACCTGATATCAGTGTGAAAAAGTCGATAACATGAAATGAAGGTGCAAAGATGAAGTAAAACATGATTATGGAGCAGCTGGTGGAATGTCGAAAGTTATTAAATATGTTTGTATTGGTAACGCATGCGTGTCCTATCGTCATAAGTACCCTAGTTTCTTTTGTTTGCTATGTTGTAGGTTTTGAACCCTGACCATCTACATATATATTGCTTGGAATGCAATACCCGTGATATTTATTTAATTTCACATGCAATTTCTGTAAAGTAATAACTAATGTTTAATGTATTCTTTGCAATCATATTCATTTATGGCGTAAGTGTATTTAAACTTGTGTAAAAGGGTTTTGTTGTTCACATCTATGGTGTGGGAGTAAAGTATCTACCTTGCATTCAAGAGGACCTGGAGTTTGAATCTGGGTAAGGTAAGTTTCCTGGACTATTTCCCTCAGATGACGTCATCCTATATTGACCATGTTAAAGTCGACCAATCGGATTCATGAAATCATAACACACCAGCGATTACTATTTTCTTACAGCACCCTCAGACATCATAACAACATATTGTGTATGTTTACGAACAGACAAAGGATTATATATCTCACGGATCGTCAACTGTTAGCGCGACTTTCAAACGTTAAAATGGCTGAAAGGTTTGTATGCCATGACTTGTGAGGTTAAGTTCCATTCATGTGCTAATGTACGCTTATGTGATTTAGGAAATCAAACAACTTGTTTTATTTCTTTCTTTTTTTGCCGTGAAATAGTCTCTACAAATGCAACTCATGGTTTTGAACTTAATCGATAATTTGAAAACTACTCCTGACATTATCTATGATAATCGCTGTTCCTTTATCCTGAGAAACTGAATGTCGGTTAATTCTAAGGTTGAGCCGATTTCAACATAATTTTAAACATTTCGTTCGACGATGTGGCTTATGCAGTTAATAACGTTAGTTAATCTTGTGGTGGACAACACGACGCTGGAGCAGGTTTTCTTCCGGATCTCCCGTTTCCCCCCGCGATCTCATTCCACCGGTGCTTCATCTTCATCTTATGTATCATGACTCATCACTCAACAGTGTCATGGTCTGCGGTACCGTATGTAATAAACGCGGGCGTTAAACACTACACATTTCACACGGTAATCAATCACTTACAGTAAACAAAAAATACGATATCCTGATGGATGCTTATGGATGATCAGCGTCCCAAAAATAGGGGCTTTATGTATGTTCGAAATCTTCTCAGGAAACAAGCCAGGTGAAAAGACGATTAGAAATCGACGTTTCGTGAGCGTACATCTCTCCCATCAGCAGGATATTTTAAGAAATGTTATAACCACAAAATGTGTAACTGGATATAACGCAGATATATACAAAGACAAAACACTACGAATAATTGCATCACTGAAGAAAACACTGTATTGGTAGTGTTTTGTCTTTGTCACCGATCGCATTTTTTCGTTGGAGCTGCGACAAGTCAGTGCCGGTCACGCCTGGGCGGCAAAGAAAGAGAGAGATAGTGGTACGCGCGCTGGACGCTTGCAGAGAGAGAAAGAGACATGTCTGGGTAGTTCCATATTTCTTTGTCGCTGCCACGGATCATTCTCGTGAGCTCTACTGAATTCTAGAACAATGAATGGAGGTATAAGAAGCGCGCAAAGTGTTAAAGTGGATGCGGAGTCAGTTGCTGGTTAAGTTGAGTTGTGTTGTGCAGCTGTGTTGTAATTGTGCATTTTAACGGTACCACAGCGAATTCTTTCGTTTGTTTACGTGTGGCGGGAGTAACGAGACGACCTTGAAGACTGAGTTTGTGTTTTACGCTCATTTTGCAGCTGCTAGGATTATACTAAGCTTCTTTTTACTGCTATAAAGATCATTTTAAATCTCTGCAAACAAGGCTTTTGATTATACAAAGCCACGAAGTCACAATATTTGTGTTATATCCAGTTATACATTTTTTGGTCACAACATGTCTTCAATATCCTTATGATGGGAGAGATGTACGCTCTCGAAACGTCGATTTCTAATCGTCTTTTCACCTGGCTTGTTTCCTGAGAAGATTTCGATCATATTCGTCGCCAGGAAAGCTTCAGGTCTTATTGCGCTTTGTAAATGTTTTCCAATGTTTAAGTAATTTATGAAATGAAATTAAGAGAACACTTCACAATCCATGACTATGAGAAAGAACAGGACCCTTAATTGGTGAAAGACGTGTCGAAATCCGATGAGTAGGTTTGAATTTATACTACATGAATGCAAAGTTTCTCTTTTTGTAATATTAATACAAATTGGAACTCTGTTTTTTATAGTTCGTGTGAAATAACTGTAGGTATAGTGATAGCATCCACGAATATCTCAGAGCTGACATTTCGTAGTTATAAAAAATACAAAGGTATCATATGAGTATTTAGCAAGCGTTTTAAGCCAAGAATTGGATTTAAAAACACTAAGTGGAGGAAAACAAGCGGGTGCAAATGCCTCTGGTACACCAACTTTCTCACCAACCCAGTTTGTCACCAACTACCATCATCAGATTCGTACGCCTCAAGCTGTCGCTCAACAATCAACAAAAATTTCACCTTCATTTACTTTCGCTGTAATAAATTCTAATCTTTGGTCGTATCTACGATTGTGACTGTTTTTAATGAATTTCAACAAATGTACGCCATTCCTGTAAGACGTATACGAGAGTTATGCCGAACGTTTTTAACAGAGATTGAGAAATACATTTTATTCACAAACTATTACAACTTTTCAAAATACTCTCCATGAGAACTGATACACCTTTCCATCCTTTGAAACCACTTAGAAAATGTCTCAGTCCAAGCTTCTTTAGAGATGTCACTTAGAGCACTGTTGTATGCTGCAATAGCCCCTTCATCGGATGAAAAAAATCTGCCCACGTAGTTTTTTCCTTTGTCTTTGGGCACAGGAAAAGGTCACATGGGGCCAGGTCTGGTGAATAGGGTGGGTGAGATAAGACTCGCACTTTCTCCTTCTTCAGGAAGTCCATGGTTCTGGCAGCCGTGTGTGCTGAGGCATTGTCGTGATGCAGGAGAAGATGAGCAGTCTTCATCTTGGGATGCTTTGACCTCCATGTTGCAAAGACTTTCGGCAGACATTCAGTCACATACCACTCTGCAGTGACTTGTGTGGTGCGTGTCCAAGGCTCACAACACGGTGCAGGGCGGGTTTTCTCCGGGATCTCCGGTTTCCCCGCCATCTCATTCCACCGGTGCTCCATCTTCATCTCATAAATCATCAGTGTCATCGCCTGCGGTGCCGTATGTAGTAAAAGCGGGCGTTAAACACTACACATTTCATTTCCAAGGCTCACAGAGGTGAGATGACCCATCTTGGTGAAGAAAGTGGCCACCATTATCTTTCCAGAGCTCCTAGTTCTCGAGTTTTTGTGGGAGGTTCCTGAACTGGAAAGCACCATACTGATGACTGCCTCTTGGTTTCGGGGTCATAATGGTACACCCATGTTTCATTACCTGTGATGATATTGTAAGTGTCTTTTGACCGTCCTTGGTCAAATTTTTCAAGCATAAATTTACACCAATCCACTCTTGCGTTCTTTTGGGCTTCTGTCAGGGAATGTGACACCGAACGCGCACATCTCTTGGTTAGGCCTAAATAATCATGAACAATGGTCTGTGCTGCAGTCGACCCAATATTTAGGGTCCCTTCAATATCGCAAAATGTGACAGGAGGGTCCTCTTGGATCATTTTCCTCACAGCATCAACATTTTCTTGAGTCAGTGACGTTGCGGGGGCGACCAGGACGATGTTCATCTTCAAGAGACTCCCTGCCCCTTGAAAATTCACGGAACCAGTTTCCAACAGTGGCCCTAGATGGGGCACACTCACCAAAATCACATACTAGTGAAGAGTGGCATTCTTCTTCATTTAACTTCTTTTTGTAGTCATAATAAATCATTGCTCGGAAATCACAGCGCGAAAGATCCCTCTTGCACTGTGTCTGACTCACCACTAACTGCGTCTTCGCTCGCTGTTCACGCATGGCCCTGTAGTGGAGGGACTGCCACACGCATGCTCCAAGGTCAAGAAACATCGCTCTTTCAAACTACAATAATTTAATGGTTGTCAGATTTTCGGTCTTAGCGCTGCTAAAAACTTTCGGCATGGCCTTCTTAGCTTGAATCTGATTTAACAATCCATTTATCAAACACTTTCGCCTTAAAAATTGGTCATTTAGCTGTGTCGAAACACTTCCGAAAGCATCAATAAACCTTAACTGTTTATACAAAATAGTATATATGAATCTTTAATGAAAACGACCTTAAAATAAACTGTTTTAGAGTTTCAAAGACGTTTGAGACAGATACTGTATGTGTCTAAGTAATGTACACACATTATTGAATAGAAGACAGTCACATTCAACAAGTTGTCAACCCATTCGTTATCCCCACTACAACATGCCAGATTTTAGCCATGACTATGGCTATGGCTGTAGCATTTGCATCGAACTGGCTTGAAATGAAACATATAGGTACTGTTTGTGATTTACCATATAACATATAAAGAGAGCCACTGTTAGTAACAGCACTGAGGTTCTTCAACCAAGTTTAGTAAACTCAAACTCGTTTAAACATTTTAACTAACACGTGTTCTTATTCATCTAGTCGACGAATAAGTCGAGCTCTGGTTATTTAACGTAAGACAAAATTGCTCCTTCCAATACTCGGAGATAACTTCGAAGTCCATCTCTATCTCATAGATTACTTACATCCTTGCACGCCTGTCATCAGCAGGAGGTTATTTTACTCGAGATTGCATATCAGGTAATGCCCTTTAGTCACAGTCACTTGTTATCTTCTGAACCTGCATCTGCTCAGATCTTCGGCGAAGTAATTCACTTCGACATCTGGGCTTTGAAATAGTTATTTAAGGCTAACCCCGACTGTAGCTATTTGTTGATTTTAAAATATTAATTAGAAATCAAAGAAGTGTTTAAATGTTTGTGTAGTGAAGTTTTAAGTACGATATAGTTATTGATGGAAGAAAAAAAAATGAAACGAGTTAGACGAGAAATTGGTTTCGTGGTAACTACGAAAAATATTCAAGAGATGCTAGAACGATTTTGTTTGAATATGAAATTTTGCTGAGAGGAAGTGTATACTTGTTCATTATGGTAGTTTAATGTGTCTTATAATAAACAATTAATTTTTAAAACTAAAAGGGAGTGTTATTTCACCAATCGAATGCAATTATAAAAGAAAAATCTATCGAAGACCATGCCTGAGGACTTAAATATCCATGCTAGTCGGCATCATCATTATCAAACTAAATTCCCAATGGTGATCAAGAAACACCTTTCCTAAATTTACTTGGCTACGTGATATCATAACAATTCAAGCAACCTTGTCTGACGGACACAAATACAAATTAAACCCACATATTTCACAATCTGGCGTCCCAAAGTGGCGCAAGTTTAAAAATAAAAGCCCATATTATTTTACAGCTAAAAGTTGGAAGAGTTTTAAATTTTTTCTGAATTCGATTTGTATTTCTTAAATAAACAATGGGCTTGTCCTTTAAGTCAACTTTTTTACGCAGGATGGTATACCCTTTTATTGCAAATGAGCCGTACACCCTACTGCTTAATGACCTTAAAAGTTTAGTTGAGACTGTTATATGAAATGGAAATTAATTGTTCTTTCACAGTAGCCGCGTGTAGGACGCACTATGAAAGGTTAGAGCCAGACTGAAAAGTTCAATGCCATAGCCGGGATTTGAACCACGGATCTTCTGGTCTCCGTCCAGCCGCTCTAACCCATTGAGCTACTATGGCCGACGTGCCAACATGACATTAAATTCTCCAACAGAGTCGTGTTTTTCCCGGCAAACCACTAGGAGTTCTCATAAACATATGAGACAACTACCTTAATGGCGACTTACTATGCTGTAAGTATTTTAAGGCCCGGGCTTTATAGTTCGGACCACTATTAGGTACAATTGATGATAATTAATTGTTCTTTCACACTAGCCGTGTGTAGGACGCACTATGAAAGAGTAGAGCCAGACTGAAAAATTCAATGCCATAGCCGGGATTTGAACCACGGATCTTCTGGTCTCCGGCCAGCCGCTCTAAACCATTGAGCTACCATTGGCTACCATTGAAATGTTTTACAATGGATTATTATATGATTTAACATTTAAAAAGGTTTCTGTTGCCATATTGGTACATGAATAATAAACACTTGGCCATAAACTTTAGGATAGATCGTTTCATATTTATTTTGCACGGCGCAACACTAGAGATGTATGATCTGAGGTGATAATTGGAAAAGCAAAATGGGAAGAAAGATTTCTTCGCTCAAGTATGGAATACCAGCTTTTGCTAGTAGTGAGGAATGCGGAACTGGAGAAATCCTGTTGGAGGATGGAGCTGGATGGTTTTGAACACCAATCCTCTTGTTTAAAAGCCTGTGCTTTTGTTACATCCCATTATCATTAGGAAAGGCTCAAGGTTATTGGTAACTATTTCCGATAGCTACACTGCACCATGTGTTTCCGTGACGCTTTTGGAGAGTTTGGAGTGAATGCCTTCCCGTGCATTACATAGTACTCAGTTCTTTTTAACTATGGCCAAATCTGCCATTAACATTTCTAGTTCAGTTGTTTCAGATCGACTTAAACATATATGGTGGCTTATTGTTATAAATGTCTTTGTGTTGCTTTAAATTATTGCTGGTTTTTATGTTATTGATGGACGCAAGAGAGAATAGCTGGGGCATATATTACAAAGAATTAAAGATCACCGTTCCCTAAATGCTATTGAACTGCCAAACTCGAGAATATAGAAATACTGCAGACCTTTCCGATGATGAATAGATGCTTTTCTTGGATCAGAACAGGCCAAATAACCTTATACTGTAAACTTGGCCTATCGTACTATGTGATCTACTATAGAACTAATTTAATTTAATTTAATACAACACTTACAAAGTAAAAACAGCAGACCCAATCCATCTTTCAAAGCTAGAAGAAGCGAAATTTTAAGCACCATTTTGTCCGACTGATCATCATATCCATTCTGCCTTGTATTGACTGTACTAAATGACTAACAGAACTGCGTTGTACCGCACCATACTCTTGAGGTCACAGCGCTGAAGCAGAAAATCAGAATAGCCAACCACAGTAGGCTCAATTTACCAAAAGGGCTGAAAACTATGGCACTCGGAGAGATAAATAAACAATTGCCTCACAGAGACAAATAAACAATTTATGGAGCCGATTTACGTTCGCTCGTTTCAACTGTGTAAACAAGTGGATTACGCGAGAATAGGAATTGTTCATATCTGGAAGGATAATAAAGGTAACTGATAAAAACAACAAAATATTTTATTATGCGAAAACTCTTATTTACAAAAATATGTAAACCGGTGGTTGAGCATTAGGATAACCCAGGTTTCAAGGCTGGTTAGCGATCCATTCAATTACGTCTTCCATGGTGATCTTCCTCTTTGCTAGTTCTTCGTTGGCCAGTTCCTTCGCCAGCTGTTCCGCCATGATGCACACAGCAGGTTCTGCCTTGTCCCACACTCTCTTAGCCAAAAGATGTACTGCCTCATTAATGACATCACTTACGTGACCATCTTCAATCAATCCTTGTAGGTTATTCTGTAATATAACAGAAAATAGCATAATTACCAGGAATAGATTGCATTTAAATTGGAAACCCATTAATTGTATCACGAATTGAGCAAGTCTTAAGTTCTTTAAATAAAAGCATTTTCTTCAGAAAAAAAATTACTTAATATGGAACCATAAAATTAAAGGGATACAAATGTTTAATTTAGGATGGAGTATTGAGACGAGTACAGAAAAGAATAAACACAGACAATTTGTGAAAGAGGAATAATTCGACTGATTTTACATTCTTGTATCAGGATTTTTGATGTCACATGTCTTGGAATTGTCTAATCTGGTTTAACGCATATAAACTTTCGTCAACTGATTTTAAACCATACACACACACACACACACACACACACACACACACACACACACACACACACACACACACACACACACACACACACACACACTCACACACCCAATAAGTGATTTGTTAAGAGCTTGTTAAAATATTTGATCTAATTTGAGAATTTTTGAAATGATATGCGACTACGTGTGCGCCTGTCATTGGAATATTAGCTAATTACTAAATGTAGTTGTTAATCTACTGTTCACAATATGAAGTCAGTAGTACAATTCATTTGATATCACATTTCGTGCTTTGCATATTATAAGGTACATGCTGGAATCTACTAAAATTGCAATATACTAATCGTTGAAGGTTAGATTCATCTCTACATTAGGATGACAAAGAATAGTTGACTTCTGAAGTGGAGAACATTATGATGTAGATAATTTGAAACATTACTGATCACATATATCCAGGAGATACTTCAGTTTCTGTTTTCTGTGCAACTTTTCGTGGTTTGATTTACGAGGTTCGGCTGCTAAGTCCCGGGCCTCATATAGAGATAGAGCCACTGACTCAGTTTGACGGCAAAGTTCGACATATAGATTAACTCTAGATTAGCTTGTATACTTTGTTTCAGGTCAATAGCCTGTTTAGTTTTTGAATAACAGCATTTTAAACAAGTGTAGAGATTTCACGAAAATGGAGGATTTGGAAAAACCAGCAGTGATTAAATACTTCCATTTGAACGGCTTAACGCCTAAAGAAATCAAAGAAGAAAATGGACAGTGCATTGAAAGACTCTGCCCCTTCATATACAATGAAAAAAATGTGAGCTGCAGAGTTTAAAATGGGAAGTACGAGCTCTAGTGATGAGCCTCGCTCTGGACGCCCTTTAAAAGTAACAACTCCAGAGATCATTGAAAAAATTCATCGTTTAGTACTGGAAGACGGCAGATTAAAGCTTGGGATATCAGATGCTGTAAACGTATCAAAAGAACGTGCAGGTAATATTTTAAGTAATGATTTGGGCTTTCACAAGGTCTGCGCAAGTTGGGTAAAAGTATCAAAGAAAACTTGTTCCTGTTAAGAATTTGGAGCTCTACCGTAAAAAATCCCAGTGATTTTTTGAGACAACTTATTACCACGGATGAAACTTGTATACATCACTACACTCCAGAAAGTAAATCACAGTAAAAGCAGTGGGTTGTGCCAAGTGAACCAACTCCAAAAAAGTCAAAGTCAATTTTGTCAGCTAACAAGGTTATGGCGAGTGTTATGGGATGCACAGGGAATTTGTTTTATTGATTGCTTAGAAGAGGGTAAAAGTATCACTGATGACTACTATGCAAGCGTACTGCAACATTTTATTGATGAGGTGAAAAGAAAAATAACTCATTTGGCAAAGAATAAACCTTGCTTCTTCACGACAATGCTCCGGCCCATTGTTCAGTCATTGCAATGGGCAACATGTGTAAATTAAAGTTTTAATTGCTTGAAAATCCACCCTGTTCGTCAGATCTAGCACCCAGTGATTACCACAGGTTTCCGAACCTCAAAAAATGTCTTGGAGGACGAAGGTTTTACCAAAACGAGGAAGTCATTGATGCAGTAAACATCTGTTTTGAGGACCATGATAAACCGTACTACAGAGATGGTTTAATTAAATTTGAACATCGATATGACAAATGTATTAGTCTTTTTAGAGATTATATTGAGATGCAAAGAAACTTTGATTTTTGTGAGGCTCAGAATTTATCAGCCAACCTTCGTACGTCACTTTCTCAAGCGTTTTCTTCCTGGATCATTATACTTGTGTGTTATTGTCTCTCTCTCTCTCTCTCTCTCTCTCTCTCTCTCTCTCTCTCTCTCTCTCTCTCTCTCTCTCTCTCTCTCTCTCTCTCTCTCTCTCTCTCTCTCTCTCTCTCTCTCTCTCTCTCTCTCTCTCTCACACACACACACACACAGACACACACACACAGGAGAGACGTGACGTTACCTACTGCTTTAATATGTATAATTCGTATTTCAATTACATTAGACATTAGTTAAATTTTAATGGGCAAGCTTTGATATAGCTTATTACAATATTGTTTCTGTAATTCTTTAGAGTAATGCGTTTTAAAGTAAAACATTACTATTTCAATGACCACTCAATTCAGTTTACAACTCTAGAATCTAAATGTTTAGCTTATTACTTACGTTGAGTTCTGAAAACGTAGCTGGTCCAAGTTCGACTGCTGACACATAGAGGTAGCCATCATCTCCAGTACGAATTGATACCTTCACTCTTCCATGGACATCCTTCAGTTCGGCTCTAAAATAATTATAATAATAATTATTGTTAATAATCATGCTACTTATACAGAAATTCTTGTTAAATATTGCTATACAATTGTTTTTCTGTTTTTTTTTTAATTTTCTTACTAACCTATGTGGGAATTCCCAGGTTTAATTAATTATATTAGTCACACGAAATTATATTACTCGTAAAATATCTTGAGAAACAACACCTGAATCAATTTAATTCAATAGTGCATTTCATAGTGGACACCCTATCAGGTTTAAATCAGAATTTAATTTATATAATCTAGTCTGGTAGGTTAAACGTTTGCAAACTTACTATAAATTGAATAGTTCAATATTTTTAGCTATATTGAATGGAATATTACCATTTGTTTAGGAGGGAGAAAGAAAATTAACAAGAATTACCACTGTCTTGATAAAACAGTAAAAGGAGGAAAGAGAATGAAGAGCCAGTGTAAGCTGTATGAGTGCTCTTAAAGCAATGTATCTGTGAAAATCCAAAAATATACAGCTTTATTCGATTGTGTTGAACTCTTTAGCATGTACAGAGAATACAAAACATACTCCGCATAAAATTTTAACGATCTGGGACAAATCGATTTTCAGATGTTTTATTAAACAATTAACCATTTTGGTATGGTAATATTAAATAGTCCTTGCTTCCTGCAGCTTACTGTATCTATTCAAGAGTTTTAATTTCAGTTTAGTATAACAAAGAAAGTTTGTGCATAATTTGATTGTAATTACTTTGAGAGAAAAAAATTAACACATTGTATCCTTCCACTTTTTAAAAAGTATTATGAAATATAAAATTAATTTCAAATTCAATGCTTAATATTGTTGACTAGTGGATGATAAATTTTAAATCTATAATTCGTGAGCTGCCAAGCCCTAAGATCCAAGGAGCATTCTGAATAGTAAAATTGTGATTTTAAATTCAAAGTGTTATTTAAACGAACAAAAACGACTTCTCGTTTGTGGCTCAAAATATTTAATATTAAAACAAAATAAAGTATGAAAGTACGATATATTTGGAACAAAGATAGATAAACTATTCTCTAAGGTACACTATATAGCAAGTTTCAAAGGATTGGTTCAGCCATACCCTACACACTCCCGTCTTACGAAAAAATTAATAATACGATTTTTTTGCTTCATCTTACCTATTATACTTTTTAAAATAAATTATTTATCCAAATCCAAAATTACAGGTACGTTTAACTTACTCATATGCTCCGGCACCAGTAAGTTCCAGAATGCCCACAAGGGAGGCGAAGAACTCGTAATGTTCTCCTTCGGCCTTCAGCGAGGGCCAGGTCAAATCTATCTCCAAGTCAAAACCTGAGAGTCCAGCGAGATCCAGAGCTATTTTGTTGGTCGTAAAGGTGCCAATTCCATCAACTCTGGAGCCTCTGATCATCAGCTTATCAATGCTAGAAACAGAAAGCATATAAATTAGCAATTCCATGTCTAGGTAGCTATGTTTCTTCTCTTCTTTAGCTGAGCTAGTCAACTTTTACAAACAAAAAATGGGGGAATGAATCATTATATAAGGTATTCATATCTACTCTCGTATATTTTTATGTATTCTACAAACCATTTTCATGTAAATCGTTTAATTAGCATTTATTTATAAGGAAGATACAAAAAGGCTGAATGTCAGATCTATAAACTGGGCCATTATATGCTTGAATTAAAATGTCATTCTACACATGACTCTTAGTGTTAAGTCGCCAAAATTGGAAGCAAATTTAAATTTTTGGAAACCGTATATGCCTAAAAAGTTATTTGCTCTACCTTATGTGTTTTAGAGAGATGAAAACATTTTATGTTCTAAGCGCGGTCTCTCTTTATGTGCTTTTTCAAATTTTATTTTACAGATCCATAAAAAAATGAAATTTTTTTTTAAAATTTTCCGTCCGAAACTAATAAAACATTAAAATTGAGTTTTATTACTCAGTGGCAATGAGAGAAACAGCGTTAGCTTAAGCCAGCGCGGGTTGTACAGAGTTAAATATTATTCAATATTTGTGTTCTAAGGATAAGAAAAAATCAATACAGGTTACTCAATATAATCAAGATTTGAACTCGACATCTTTTGAATATTTGGTAGAAGTACAAACCCCACACAACAGTGTAATACTGGTACTGATGCTGGTACTGGCATCATCCATTGTTGCATTACAAAAATTATTGTATACATAAGTTTCTAGTTTAGCATTCATAGGCGAATCTTAATTCAACATGTTTCCATATGCTGAGAAGGCAAATGTCGCCGAATTTCAACTCTATTGACCCCGGACTCATTTAAGCGCTATTTCACCATTTCATTCGCGCTCACCTACCCGTTAAAGGGCATCAAACGTTTAAAAAGCACCTCTTAACGATTCTTTTTCTTTAATTTACATCTTCAAACGTTGTCATATATGAATGAAATGGGTGAAATACTGCTCATAGGAGCCCAGGATCCATAGAGCTTAGTTACCTGGCATTCATTTTTAGGGTGAGGGAAAAGCCTGGAGAAACCACTTATTCAAAGAACTTACTCTGACGGAGATTCGAACTCGGGAATTCTTGAACGTGATGCAGACACGTTGTCACCTACGCTAAAGAGGCGAGCATAACGATTCTTCCAGAGTCATTAAAATAATAAAAGTCAACGTTAATCTGTTATTACTTTTTAGAAGGAACTATCTTCAAATTTTTTATAGAATGCTTTGTGTATGTAAACTACATTCATTCAAAATGGACAGGATTTTGACAATTTATGCGTAGAAAAGTCGAACCGTGCATTCTCTTAGTTATCTAAATGTTTTGGTATTTTAATCAGAATATTTTATAAAATTACACACAGATCTTCTTTTAAACATTGTCTCATGTCTCAGATATTGAATTTATGGTAGTAATACTTCATATAGAAATAGAGGTAGAGTTTTAAATTTCTCAACTATTTTGGGGGGGGGGGGTCTTATACTTATTTATTTAACAGAGAACACAATAAACATTTCGAAAAATATGGTTAAACTAAGTGGAAGATTAAAAGAAATATAAATGAAATGAAATGTGTAGTGTTTAACGCCCGCTTTTACTACATAGGCACCGCAGGCGGTGACACTGATGATACATAAGATGAAGATGGAGCACCGGTGGAATGAGATGGCGGAGGAAACAGGAGATCCCGGAGAAAACCTGGTCCGGCGCCGTGTTATCCAGCACAAATCTCACTTTGCGGTCGCCTGGGATCGAACCCGGGCCGCCGTGGTGAGAGCCAAGAGGTCTAACCACTGAGCCACGGCGCGGCCTACGGATTAAAAGAAAGTTCTGTTCCACTCATGATAGACCAGTGTCTAGTATGTGATCAAGAAAGTTACAGAAGTTTGGCACTTTTGAATCTTGAGTTGATTTGTAAATTAAAATGTAGAAAATTACAAGAAAAAATTAACTTGCTTAATTTTCGATACGGGTTTATAGATTTTGGAAATTATTTAGAAAAGTCTTGTATGTGCGAGAGGCAGGGGGAAAGAGAGAGAAGTAAAGCTAGAGACAGACAGACATGGCTCAAAAGTGATTTTAATGTCTTCAAGTCTACACGAATATGTTCAACGAAGGTTCTCATTTGGAATTATTCCTGATACGAATTATTTTCCCTTGTGTTTTATATTCTAAGAAATAACTAATGATTTTGATTAAATTGTCATTTAAATCTTGATTAAAAATATAATGTGTATTTTTAATTTACGACTAGCTTGTAAAATACTAACACAAATATGTAACACATAAATGACAAAAGGGAGATAAAAAGTTACCATACAATGAAATAGAAGTAGATGTAAAATATTTTTGTGAAGTTAGTCATTTTCGAGATATTCCTTGTTGTTTGTTTCAACTATTTTTAAAGGATAAATGCGTTAGTTAAAATATTTTTAAAAAAATGTGAAACGATAAGTATGTCGTCATTCTTTTGTTTCTCTTGTAAAATCTATGGCATTTTAAAGTCAGTATATATTTCATTCCTCTAGATTTCTGTATCTATAATGAAACATGAAATGTAATCATTTCTGCAAATGTTTTTTCTGTATGTACATGAAGTAGAAAACTAAACGTTCGTAAAAATATTTTATGAATGAGAGTTAACATAAATAATAGTGAATTTATGATGGTTCACTTATATAATGATGGTGTTTATAAAGTGAAGAGGAGTCATATAAATTTAGTACATCAGCTAGATAGTTTATATTGGTCAAATTATCATATAATTTTCTTTAATAATACACACATCGAATTATAAACAATCTTAATAATTTTATTTTATTGCATTTGGTTTTATCCTTTATAATTTGAATTCTTGGTTTTTAGCCATAGATATAAAACATTTACGTTCCCTGTCATACATGGGAGATATATGTACGTTAGGTTATATAATGATGTTAGGGATAACTAGAAAAAGTTGTCACATTTAGAAATCCAGATATAGATACATGCGTGGAGGTTTCACAGCGAGTAAAAGTTATAAATTATTTGTCTACTTTGGCTGGAATTTCAAACTATGTACGTTGTCCAAAGTATAAACTTGGAAGAAGCGTAGGGATAGTGAAGCACAAATTAGTACAGTACGCTTCTTCCAAGTTTATACTTTGAGTGATTAGGCCTACAAGTCTGAGAAGCATTCAAATCTCGATAGTGTGATTTTTTCTGATGATAGGAGCAAGAGCTCTTGAAACATGTCCTGTGAATAAACAGTGTGAGTGAAGCAATGTGTCAATATCTTCCCGATTCACTGTACTATGTACGTTGTGCTTATTACTAGATAAGAAATAGCTTTGAACTTACACCACTACTTCGTGATAGGAGTATCTGGGAGCAGAAACTTCTCCTGGAAGTTCCAAGGGGTCTAGTGGAGGTACGTTCAGTTCAGGAATGCCATTCTTAATGTAATTCTTAATCATTTCCAAAATTTGTTCTTCATAGATCTTGGGAACTGAAACAGAAATCATCATGAGTATGTATGTATATATATATATATATATATTCTATTCTTTACTGCACATTTTAAAAAAGAACATTACATGTATTGTTGAGTTTTGTTGGTGGTCTGTTGGTGACCATTGATGAGATGCTATTTGCAAGCTATTTGTCGCTAGTAAGTCTAGGGCTCCAATAGCAGTAATGTACTGCTTATTTCCATAGTAAAACAGAATGACTGCATTTGCTGTATTTTAAAAACTACTACTTCGACAAGGGCTTCACTGCTGTACCAGTCAATATGAGACTGCATTTTTGTTAAAGTAATGTGTAGCCGCAATTATTTCCTTCCAGGCTTCAAACCTTCGCTTCTCACAAGTTCCGTTCTCTAGATTATAGGATTTATCAACTTATTATTAAATCGGTTTAAAAACATATTTAAACTTAATACAAGGCTATTGAAAGACAGTACGTGGTTTAAGGTGGCTGCACTTAACTACTGCCAGTGAAATTAGAGAGGGGGCAAGAAACTGTAATCTCGTTTGCTCAGAAGCAGCCAATTTATTCTTTTATAGCGAAATACTGCCTATGTAAGCCTAATCTAGGTAAAAAAGTATTGCTCATTTTCGTTCAACACTGCTCATTACAGCTGTAATTACTGCAAGTGAAGCCCTAAGCTTAAGCTTACTTGTAACTTGTTGCTTCTGAGTAGCACTTAACAGAGAAAGAGAGAAGACAGAACAGTCTGTATACAAAATACACAGGTCAATACCAGGTTTGCTTGTCAAATTAAAATCAATTTTTTAAATAAATAACAAGATAAAATTTCTTATTATTTTGTCTAATTGTTCCATTTGAAAAATGGAACCTTTGACTGCAATGGTCCTATCGGCCACCGTTCTCCTTTGGAACATGTTGTAATGGTGTTATCTCGTAGACGTTAGGCTGGGGATACTATGGATTTCTTTTGTTTAATCAGTAGATTCGCACACATCCGCACTCTCATTCATACTTCCAGACCCTGGAAAACATGGGAAATCATCTTGGTTGGAGAAAACTTCCCACGCCAAGCCGGGAATCAAACCTGGGACCCGTCACACGGCAGTCAGGTGCACTACCGACTTAGCTACGGGCCCAGCCTCTTATTCTTTGTTGTATGAAATAATTGTAGTAAATAAGAAAGAATTAATAAAAAAGAAGCAAATAAGAAAATGCCTTCCTAATTGCACACATGTCATAGGAAAAAGTGGTCCATGTAAGAATGGGATGATTTAAGAGTCTAAGATGTGGTGCTCCGGCCTTTCCAAGAATTCTCATTCTATCGCTCCTCTTGCACGTTTAGGTACAGTTACGTAAGTGATATAGATATCCCAAAAATGGACAGAGCCTAACACTGTAATAAGCTATGTCCTTACTAATGAGTAGGTACAGCAAAATTAATATAAAGAGAATATTGATTAGGATGACTACTATTTGTTTAAAAACAATTATTGACTGCTAGGATCAAGTGTACTACACAAATGCTGATTCGAAGATGATAAAAATAGTAATAGTAAATTTTACATTGTAGTTTTACAAAGTTCCAGTTTCCAAGTAGCCAAGAGGAAATAGGAAGGACATCTAAGAGCAGGGCTAACGATCGGTCTAATTATTATTATCATTGTTAATTATATATTATTAATTATTGTTATTTATTTGCTAGTGATAAATTCTTTCGATCTATTCCTCTTAAAAAAACTTACCCTATCATCTCTTCTTGAGTCTTCCATTCTCTTTTCTTTGGGTTTGTATTCCAACATCCTATTGGGAATTATGGCAAACGTCGCAAATAAGTATTATACTGTTTTCATACTTGGTATTCTTTGTCTAAATGCTTATAGATATAACTTAATTTGATAAATACATAGAAATAATGTAATCTTGGCGACAATAACTCAATAGCGGCAACAATAAAATTCCACGTCTACTTCAGAAAAAAAGTTTCACATTAGTATTATGGTGAATGTGTATTTCAGTGCTGTATCTCGTTCTGTGTGGCTCAGTTGATCAGGCGGTGGTCTTGTGATGCAAAAGTTGTGGTTCAAATTGAGATCAGACTGGTGGTTTTTAAGTGTGCTTAAAAGTAGCAGCTCCACTTCAGTAGATTTACTTACGTATAAAACTACTGCTGCAGAACAAATTCCGACATTTCGACAGCGTCGTTAACCCTCGCCGAAAAAAAATATAACTGCATGGAATTTCCCCGTTTCGAAACCCTCATTAGCTTCATACCGCGTATAACATTAATATTTAGTTATACCTGTTAATTGGAACAGCAGGTGTGGTGTTATAAACCGATTGTTGCTGTATTCATTATCGTACATAATTGGCTCAGTATGTTACGTGTACCAATAATAGCAACGACTTATTTCATATAGTATAAAGTCGAAGTTGCCGAAGGTTAAAGAGAGAAGATGAAACCATTTTGTGATATTCTTGTCAATGAAGGTTGGAAAAACCTCTGCTATTAAATATAGAATAATTAATATCAGAATTTATCTTTACTTATCATCCAGCGCTATTATCTTTGCAGTTCGTAGCACTTGTTTGTCTGTCTCTTAGGAGGGTAATGCATGCCAGTGGATGTCTAATCCTTGTTTCGCATAAGCTTGCCCCGTATCTCTTAACGGTAACGTGACCTAGTCCCCTCTCATTCATTGCTATTGCAGTATAGACTGTTGTGCGTTAAAAATTAGTTCGTTATTTAACATGGTAATATATCTTTATGTTGGAAGAGAATTGTCAAATTTATATTTTCGTAACTGTTTGAGTTAAATATATTACGCAACAATATTAATTTATCTGAAATGCATGTTAATTCTTAAACGAAGTAAAGAGGAGGTTCCTTTGCTTTCAAGCCCACCATTCAGATGACACAATAGCACGTGCTTTAGCGGTAGTGGTGACATATTTGTTTATATGACTTTTATCACTGACCTTGTTTTGAACTGGATTAGTCATATGTTGTCATTCGAAGATGTGCTATGCTGAGTGCCAGAGCTAAATTATTTTATTTATCATTTATTGCGCGTGTACTTATCATATTGTCACCCTGGCGGTAGAATCGCGAAGCCGATGACAAATGATGACCGTTAGCGTCAGACAGTTGAATGTAGTTGTAGAGAAAATAAACAGTTTTAGGTTAGCTAGCAAAAGGTAATGGTGAATAGTGTATTTCGAGGAGAATAAAGTGTAGTTTTTTGTGTTTTGTAACCTCGTTTTATCATTTCACGAACCCACAAAGTCACAAAATCTATAATGGCAGAGTCTATCGCCAGTTTTTCGCTGAAGCATCGCAAGGGAAAGCCTTTACCAAGCGGCGAAAAAAGAATTGTGGTGCATGTGTTTAATGCACTCACAGAGAAGAATCCGTCTTTGTCAGCGAGAGAAGTTGAATAGTTGTGCTCTGAACTTACAGGTGTGAGTGTAAGATCCTTAGGAACATCGCGACATGAAATTGAGACAACAGGAAAACTTACCACTCCAGGAAAAAGCAGGAATAAACAAAAGCGACTGTTCGGAGAATGCAGTGAGTTCGTGAAAAGTGCTGTGCGTCATCATGTGCATAGTTTTTTTCTTTAGAAACGAACTCCTTAACATAAATAAAATTTTCTCTGCTGTAAACGAGGATGCAGATTTAACAAATTTCAGCAGATCTAGTCTGTATAGATTGCGTATACAGCTGGGGTTTGTGAATGAAAAGTGGGGCAAGAAAAATATGCTGAGAGACAGGCGATATTGCTGTGTGGCGAAGACGTTATGTAAGGACAATCGGACTGTACACGTATACAAGTCGCAAAATATACTTGGGTGAATGAAGGACACACGACAAGTATGGCGTGACACGATTATTAAGACTGAAAGACAAGCAATTTTTCGGGTATGTGTGCTTGTTTAAAAAATCCCAGTGGAAAAGCCCGATGGCTGAGTTCAGTTTCATTACAAACTTGTACTTTTACATGCCTTCATTTCCTTATTTGTATGATTTTATCTATCTTCCTGGCAATTATTATGACGGCTACTGTAGGTTTAAATGTGACGGGATGAGGCCGCCTATGGCCTATGGCACGAAACCATTAGCCAATTAGTGTGAGGGGGAAGGCAGCCGCACGCGGAATGATACATGTCAGCGGGGCAAGGTTATACGAAATAGATATTAGTTTATCGCTACAAAACTCCTGGTAATAACAAATGCAAGTTAACGATTCGTAACACTTTAATATGATCGCATGTAAGTTAGCTTTCGATGCTGAATAATTTCAAGGTTTATTTCCTACAGGATTATGTACAACGATGTATGTAATTCACTTATTGCATAAATTACATTGTGGCTCCAAGATATTGCAGTATCGAAGTGTTGTAAATTGAAATTAGAAGCTACCTATAAACCGTGTATTTTAGTTGTAAAATAATTATGAAAATTGCAGCATTCTCTCTCTGACCCGTTTTTATCATAAAATGAGTAGACTATCTTAAATAATGGGTGTGGTATATATACCGATGTTTTAAAGCCTAAGATAGAAACATTTCTTTTGAAAGCAAATAAAATCCACGACGTTCAGTCAGACTTGGGCCTGGACTTGCAACCCGACTGCCGGCCTCTCACACCCACATATGCAAGGTAGATACGGGGAAGTGATGTGGTCAATATCTCGGCGCCCTCAGCCGGAGATTTGGCTTTTATAGACTGGATTTCGCTACCTATTGCAGCTCCTTAAATGTGTCACGATGCTGAATGAGCACGATCCTATAGTCGGGACCTGTAGTTGAAAACCGCATAGCCTGATGTTTGCAAAGCATATATCGCATATACTGCTTAATAAATTATTCTTAGAACTTATTTAATCTCTTGCGTAATAATTTTAAAAAGCAGCTTGCAGTTGTCTGCACGTCAGTAGTGAAATGTAGTTCGAGTCACATGATCTCGTTCACATTTATTCCAGAAATTTGCAAATAACTTCTTATATTTATGGCTAGAAAACCGAGTGAAATACCTCAGCAGCACTGTATCAGGCTCGCATTCGGAGATATCAGTTTCAATTCCGACCGACCACCCACTTGTGTTTTTCGTAGTTTTCCCTGGTCATTAGGCGAATGCAGAAATTGTGAAGTTGTTTCGCATCTACCATAATTTCTTTTTTCTCCTTCCCTGTCTTCTCCCTTTACTTCTCATCTTTCATGCGTGCTTCTAACTTTCGCGGTGTATGTCGGTGTATTATAAAGGCGTAGGTGCTTGCTTAAAGGAAGGAATACTTTCCGTGGATACTATAGGACTGCATTCATCGTCCTCTGCAGTCAGCTTCAGCGGTGGTAAGGGTCCTCAAAGCTTGTATGTACTACTTGGCACCTCTTGTATCTGTGACCTGTCTGCGGTCTGCGGCAACCTGTAGCTCCTTAGCTTCATCCCTTCCTCCTGGTGCGTCGTCACAATCATATGTAGGTTAAAGTATGCGACGTGCCCCTCTACGTTATACAGTTAGGAATTTCCGCAGCCGTGTACGAGGTTTACATAAAACCATTCCAACACACATAATAAGCTTAATTTTGTATATTTTAAGAATATATTTGTAATGTTAGGGACTGATGGAGTGGGGTATAGTGCTGGCAGCTGTGTGCAGGAATATACAGCCCAGAAGTCAGATAATTTGTATACTCTGTGCAGTCAACTTCGTTTTTGGTACACAAGATTCCTCGTCTAATAATGAGGATTAAACTGAAAACTGTTAAGTGAAATTACTTACGTCTTGGTCGACGTGCTTTGCTGTAGCCAAGGTCCAAAGCACTGGAGGCTGCCACTAGCGCCACGAGCAAGCAAACCTGTAGCCACTTCATGTCGGAAGTCTGCCACTGAAATAGAAGTACCATTAGTACAAGCCTTTTACAGTTTATAAAAACATGCCGTTATTTTAAAGTTTCACGTGACACTGTATTGACAGCAACTTTGGTTAGGATATTTAACAGTATATTTATAATAGAATTCTATACAGGTTTATTTTCCTAAAGCCAAGAGACTTCTTCCGCATGAAAAAAAACTGATACAACTTTGCTGCAAAATAAGTTTTATGATAATTGCTGGAATCTCTATTGTTT
This sequence comes from Mantis religiosa, assembly GCA_030765055.1. Lineage (NCBI taxonomy): Eukaryota > Metazoa > Arthropoda > Insecta > Mantodea > Mantidae > Mantis > Mantis religiosa. Next base: position 94,186,940 of record CM060959.1, read on the forward strand.
ACAGTTACGAACTTCTGTCTTAACTGCAAGACTCAAAGCAAAGCATCAACAACCCTTTGTTTAAAATATTAAAGTTGCTAGCTTCAGGCAACATAGCTATTGCATTTAAAATAACTTGTATTTCCATAATGTCTCAGGGGTATTTGGCAGTAACATAAAAGGAAAACCATTACCTGTATTTATTTATTTATCTATTTTATTCACGCATATCAGAGTAAATTAAAATGTTTACTATGTTTTTATATACATAACACGGAAGTAGTTGTTGAAATGCGATAGTACAATAGATTAAAGCTGGGGGGGATTACAAATGTTCAGTTCGTATAAATAGGGCAAACAAAAATTAAGGAATATTTTGTATTGCAATAAAGATCAGCAGAGAACATCGGGATTAATATGTACCAAAATTAGAACATGACGTAAATTGATATCACACGAAAGCATACAAATTTCTTAAACATCTATGAAACAAAATGTATTTTATATATCATCCGTTTTGTTTTATATATATGCGCATGTCTATCAGCAAGTAAATCTTATACCACTTCCCCAATGCGAGGGCTATTACTCATCTTTATGGACAAGTTTTCTACGGGTGAAATTTCGATATTATCAGAAAATACGATCATCGAACAAATTCTACTTGACTATTTTCCACTTTAAAAATAAATTTCCAAGTCCAGGTGCTATAAACATTGAGCTGTTTAAAGGCGCTATAGTTCTATATTTATTAACACTTCTGTATCTGCTAAATTTATACTGCATACCAATTTCATCTCAGAGGAATGGATAAATGCTTTAAAATCGCTATACCTAAGAAGGGAAATAGAAACTTTATTTAAAATAAGATTAATCGGTTTATTAAACTCTGCTTATAAAATCTAAGCAAATTTCTAAATTATAGAACTAATAATACATTGGTTATTCCAAAATTGGTGGCAAAACTGCCTACATTTGGAGCTATCAGCGGTAAATCATGTAAGCTGATAACAATGGAAAATAAGAGCATCTAATGTTTGTTAGGTGTGAGTTTGAAGACATTATTTAATAAGACATTTTTAGTCAGTTTAATGTAGGCGGTTATCTTTAGTATTCTAATTATGTTTAGTAAATACGAACAGAAGTGCTTCAATAAAATTCAGGCTGCAAGAGGTCTCAATGCTCACCAATGACATACGGAATTATTGGAAGCTTGAAGTAGACAGAATATCATATTGTGACGACATGTTCTTGCTTTGTGAATAATTAAGGAACACGTGGTCAGTACGAACACTCGGGAGCAAACACGTAGAGCAGAACTACATGCTTTAGCGAGAGGATCTTTTCTATAATTGTTCATTGGTAAAAAGGTAGGGTAAAGCTAATTAAAAGTAGAATTCACTTAATAAAAATATTTACTACAACAGATTTAGGACCAAGGAGTCTAACATGTGTGCGAGTCACTGGGAACCACTAAACCCAGAGGCGCAATAAAAGTGAGGCGGCCTCGTGCCGCCGAGGGAGGATGGTTCTCTTCTGGGGAGCCCACACTCCCGGGGCGCCCCGGCTTCGGCCGTGGGCGCACTCTGAGCGTACACGTTGGGACCCGAAAGATGGTGAACTATGCCTGGCCAGGACGAAGTCAGGGGAAACCCTGATGGAGGTCCGCAGCGATTCTGACGTGCAAATCGATCGTCAGAGCTGGGTATAGGGGCGAATGACTAATCGAACCATCTAGTAGCTGGTTCCCTCCGAAGTTTCCCTCAGGATAGCTGGCGCCCACTTTGAACGAGACGAGTTTCATCCGGTAAAGCGAATGATTGGAGGCCTTGGGGCCGAAACGACCTCAACCTATCCTCAAACTTTAAATGGGTGAGAACTCCGGCTTGCTCGAGTGAAGCCGAGAGGCGGATCAGGGTGCCAAGTGGGTCATTTTTGGTAAGCAGAACTGGTGCTGTGGGATGAACCAAACGCCAGGTTAAGGTGCCTAAACCGGAGCTCATTGGAAACCATGAAAGGTGTTGGTTGCTTAAGACAAAATAAATAAATAAGTAAATAAATAAATAAATAAATAAATAAATAAATAAATAAATAAATAAATAAATAAATAAATAAATAAATAAATAAATAAATAAATAAATAAATAAATAAATAAATAAATAAATAAATAAATAAATAAATAAATAAATAAATAAATAAATAAATAAATAAATAAATAAATAAATAAATAAATAAATAAATAAATAAATAAATAAATAAATAAATAAATAAATAAATAAATAAATAAATAAATAAATAAATAAATAAATAAATAAATAAATAAATAAATAAATAAATAAATAAATAAATAAATAAATAAATAAATAAATAAATAAATAAATAAATAAATAAATAAATAAATAAATAAATAAATAAATAAATAAATAAATAAATAAATAAATAAATAAATAAATAAATAAATAAATAAATAAATAAATAAATAAATAAATAAATAAATAAATAAATAAATAAATAAATAAATAAATAAATAAATAAATAAATAAATAAATAAATAAATAAATAAATAAATAAATAAATAAATAAATAAATAAATAAATAAATAAATAAATAAATAAATAAATAAATAAATAAATAAATAAATAAATAAATAAATAAATAAATAAATAAATAAATAAATAAATAAATAAATAAATAAATAAATAAATAAATAAATAAATAAATAAATAAATAAATAAATAAATAAATAAATAAATAAATAAATAAATAAATAAATAAATAAATAAATAAATAAATAAATAAATAAATAAATAAATAAATAAATAAATAAATAAATAAATAAATAAATAAATAAATAAATAAATAAATAAATAAATAAATAAATAAATAAATAAATAAATAAATAAATAAATAAATAAATAAATAAATAAATAAATAAATAAATAAATAAATAAATAAATAAATAAATAAATAAATAAATAAATAAATAAATAAATAAATAAATAAATAAATAAATAAATAAATAAATAAATAAATAAATAAATAAATAAATAAATAAATAAATAAATAAATAAATAAATAAATAAATAAATAAATAAATAAATAAATAAATAAATAAATAAATAAATAAATAAATAAATAAATAAATAAATAAATAAATAAATAAATAAATAAATAAATAAATAAATAAATAAATAAATAAATAAATAAATAAATAAATAAATAAATAAATAATAAAATCTGAATATTCTACCCCGGCACCTAGACAACTATACCGGGGCATATATCCAAATTTTCTCTTTATTTTTCCATAAAATCCTTACAAATGTTATAATTACACAAATCTCTCAGAAAACTACTCTACAAAAATAAAATGAAATAAAATAACAGAAATAAACACAAAAAAGCAAAAAACAAAAGAAAACAACTATAAAAATTACAAAATCCTTATTTCCTAAATCTATATCTAAATCTACTAATTCTGTAGTCCACCATGGCCTCTGCCATCACTCTCTCCCTCCGCCGCCCATGCAGTCAACTCCATTGTTAGATTATTCAATAATTCTTCCCGTCTGATCCTATTTTGTATTCTAGAACTCCTTCTTGGATCTTGTACTATTCTTCGCCTATTATCAACTCTTTCTCCTTTGAATATTTTTACCTCCCATGCTTTCTTACTTACAAAGTTAGTCAAAACTTGTAATTTATTTACCAATTGTTGATCTCGAATTATGTCATATACGATATATCCTGCTAGCGCATGCCTCTCTTCTTGTTGGTGAATTGCATATCTTCCACATTCAAATACTACATGTTCAGGATTATCTTGTTTGTTACATAATTCACATATATCATTATCAGTTTTATTGATTTTCTTCCAATAGGTCTTATAAGGTCCGTGTCCAGTTATATAATGTATAAATCCCTTTGTTGGTTGAATAAAATTCAATTTTAGTCTCTCTTTGACGTTCTGAAAAATTTCAAACACTCTTCTACCTTCTAGACTGTCTGTCCATTCTTTTTGCCATTTATCTTTTAAACTATTTTTAATCACCCAAGATTTGTTTGTTCTGACTCCAGTTATATTATAAACTTTTTCTAAGTTTCCTTTTTTCGCCCAAAATTTTGCGCCCTTCAATCTTATTAATAAATCAATCGGCCAAATGGCCGTTGTTACTAGCAATGCCATAGTTGGTGTTGTTTTTACAGCTCCTGTCAGACGTAATAATACTTTTCTTTGCGTTCTTCTCAACAATCTTCTTATTTGTACATCATCCATCCTTTCTGCCCAAACTGCTGCCGCATAAGTCATAATTGAAGCAAAAATGGTGTTATGATATATCTGTATGTTACGCAATGGAAGTACAAAATTTAAATTGGTTATTCTTGCTAGCTTAAGCATTATTTTCTCTGTTTTCTGCCTAATATACTCCGTGTGTTTTCTGAAATGAAATTTTTCATCTATCATGATACCCAAATATCTCATCTCTTTTTCCCGTTTAATGTTCTGATTATTTATCTTCACTGTAGGATCCCGCTTTAAATTTCCCTTAAAAAGCACATAATTTGACTTGTTTGGTGCAATTTTTAGTTTTGTTCTGAAACACCAATTTGATAATGTATTTGTAACTTCTCTTGCTTTATTTTCTAGCTCTAGTCTGCTCTGTCCGTCCATCATTATGACTATGTCATCAGCATACGCTATTACATCCAAAACCTTATGATCTCTTTCCAGTAGTTCTAATAAATCTTCTGATAAAATATCCCAAAAGAGGGGCCCCAAGATAGAACCCTGAGGGCAACCCTTGGTTATCTTCTTCCTAGTTTCAAAATTTGATCCACCAATGAATACTTCTCTATTGGAACAATAATCCTTTAATAAATTATAAATAGTACTTGAATATTTATTGTCTTTTAAAATGCCGAAAAAATACGGCCACCATAAATTATCAAAAGCGCCCGATATGTCCACAAATAATCCAATTACATAATTCTTTTGGCTTTTTGACACTGTTTCTTGAAACAGGGTTGCTTAAGACAGCAGGACGGTGGCCATGGAAGTCGGAAGCCGCTAAGGAGTGTGTAACAACTCACCTGCCGAAGCAACTAGCCCTGAAAATGGATGGCGCTAAAGCTCCGTGCCTATACCCGGCACCTCCACCAATATGTGACGACCTGTTCTTACTTTGTGAATAATTAAGGAACACGTGGTCAGGTCGAACACTCGGGAGCAAACACTTAGAGCAGAACTACATGCTTTAGCGAGAGGGTGGGATCTTTTCTATAATGGTTCATTGGTAAAAAGGTAGGGTAAAGCTAATTAAAAGTAGAATTCACTTAATAGGAATATTCACTACTACTTGAGTCAACAGAGTAAATTAATACAATCTGTGACAATATCGTACCGTGGCTAGGTGGGAAAATGCATTTCGTCGAGGAAGGGAAGACATTCATCAAAAACGTGGAGCTGGCAGACCGCAATCAGCAGGTGATAATGTGCATGTGAATGCTGTTAGAGCACTGCTGGACTTGTATTAGCAAGGGAAAATTAAATTATCACTTAGAGGAGTTTGTTTTGGGACCGGACAGCCAATTATAGCAGGAGTAGAGCAGTCTGTTCGAATATTAGTACAACAAGACGCTATGGATGGCATCCGTTGGCTCCCAGATGTGTGAAGGAGAGTTCTTTGTGTTGGAGGAGACTACTTCTTTACACTCCAATAACGTGACTGATCAAAAATGTTTTATTTGTTGTTAATTCAATGTTGCCACTAATTATTGAATGACCTAAGTAGTATATTACGATACTAATGTAGTAAGCACTTTATACGAAACTAGGTAAGGTTTGAAAAACTAGGCACTGCAATTTCCGAGATTGCATTATGTGCTTACCACATGTGTATTGGATACTATTCTTGCACTATGTATATGTATATAACTGTAAAAATTGCAATATCACAATCAATATTTCAAAATAAATGTTTTTTTTCTTACTGCACTAGTGCTTTTTGCATTCTCTATATGTTGCTGTGGGGAAATTACTTACCGCACTAGTGCGGGAATGTGAACTTACGATGTATAGCAGCAACAACGAAATATTAATTAATAGTTCAAAAAATATTTGAAGTAATAATATAAATAACATCAAAACACCTTAAAAAGAATATACAATGCACAGTGTTGTCAATATAAGATACAGAAATGCAAATAATATACCAATGGCATTTGACTGTGTAAGTAAATAAGCTAAGGCAAATTTTAAAAGGAAAATTTCCCAGAAAAAAAAATTTTCCCAGAACATCTGATTATATATAAAAGCCTATACTAGAGATTTTAAAATTAAGTGATAATACAAAATTAACAAAACTATTTAGTAAGTGAAGGAGTGAGGCAAGGATGTCCATTATCTGCATTTAAATTTATATCTCGAGCATATAACAATCGCAAAAGTAATTGATTTCTATGGAACTCATAATTAAACGTGTTGCTTTTGGGACTCTCAAGGTATATTGAATTAATTAGAAAATTCTCTCTAACTCCTTTTATAACCTATACAAGATCACCTCAGCATATAATTTAAATATATCTGCTTTCTAAAATGAAAAATAGATCAGGATTTGAAGGAAAACTTCCTGAGGGAAAAGCTAACAATAAACGAACCAAGTGCAAAATTTTTATTAGTTGAGCTGCGAAATAAATAATTTCAAAAAAAATCTCATTCAAAATTAATTAAAAAATGTAAGTATATATGTGACACAATCAGACGAACACTGTTAAACAAAACAAGTAAAGTTACCATACTAAAATTATATACAGTTTTAGGGATATAGATGTTGAACACCAGCAAGGAAAGAAGACAAGTAGAAGCTGTAGAGATAAAATTCTTAAGAAGTGTAATTGGTTATAAAATATTATATAAAACCTCTAAACATCATAAAACTAAACTATATAATTAGAATAAACTAATAAACCACTTCTTGCATGTATAAAGGATGGAAGACCACCGGCTTCCAAAGTGTAGAACAATCGCTAAATTCTCATGAACAGCCAAATAAGAAATGGAAAAACAATTCATGATTTGGGACAAGAACAGTATAACAAACCACGAAGACGATGCTTATAATTTGAATATTTATTGTAATATAAAATCACACCTTTTAGGAATATGTTTGCCTCTTAGTGTAAGTGTGAGTTCAAAAATCAAGTTTCCCTAATGCTATACCCTTTGTTTTTCCTTACTTCAGGTTTGCACTTTATTTTATTCGATATTTTATTTTTAATCCTGTCTATCATTTCAACAACACAAAGGAATAATATTGCTGAATGTAGTATGATACTTGAAAAATTTAGCATTTTAGGAGGTTTAAAGATCTTAGTTTAAAACTTCGGTATAATATGTATATAAACTTCAGTTTAACTAATATTGAAAATTAATGAAAGGTGGCAGCATTACTTATGATAAGCAACAAACTTACTGTAAAAATAAAATTATGAAAGTTTCTGATAGGTCTGGGAGCAAATAGTACTCTCAGAGTGTTGTTACAATGATAAAAGCAACTGGAATGGCATGGAACCTGGAATTTCTAAAGAAATAACTTCGTCTATGAGACACGGTTTTAAAGCTTAAAAATAAAAAAGGCGCTTTTTCAGACGGAATCTATTTTCATATCGCGTATTATGTGCTAACGATTTTATGCGGAATTCCAATTAATGCATAATTGTATATTTAAGAAATCGTTCAAATTGTAAACTAATAAGCCATAATTGCCTTATTTATTCATTTTGTGTATTTACTTTGTCATTTACAAAGCTGTAGAAGGCAGAATTATTAAAATACTCGCTGTATTTCTAAAGAGAAATTTGTAAGCAAATGCGTGTGTAATAGTAACGTTTACAATAAGGATTATAATGGTTTAAACATTCAATGTGATGAAGTTAACGCTATTCAACAGTAGACGTTGACAATGGCATTGGCTGAGCTCCCGAGGCCGGCCAAACATAGTCCACAACATACACGCTTGGTGTTGCAGAGAACAGAGCAGTTACACTTGCAATATCCATAAGTTTACTAGAATATCTATCGTAGTACTTACCTTAGATATCTGTAGGAAGATAATACTAGTTTTTGCAGCAGATGTTGCTTATATACTACTTTCCCTCAGGATAATCAAGATAAGGCACTGAGAGTCAGAAATCATTAGGTTATCTCGATGAGATATTTCTATTTGTAGGACAAGTGGTATGTTTATCTAATATCAGATGAGGGGCCAATCTGACTCTGCCTTCCTATTGCCTAGTATAACGGGGAGTGAGTTTCAATAATCTTCATAATTCCAGGTATTAACAGATTCTAAAATCTTGTTTTTGCTTTGTCTTCTTAAGTTAAAGTTCTCGATACAACTCCTAAAGAATGATAAATATAGGTGTAAATGTTTTTATCATAAATTTATTGCTTATTTTTATAGAAAAGTAATTTTGAAATATAAACAATTTCTGGGATATGACCTTGTCCTAGACTTAACTCCCCTGCTAACCAATAAGTGACAGGAACTCTTGGTGTTAACATTTCGGACTGTTTCTCATTCCCTCCCTTCCTGTTGTTTTGAAGTATCCGATTAGAATTTGTTGGCAGAAGTCCAAAAACTGATAACGACCAATGCTGAATGTTCAATCTGGTTTTAGTTTTTGGTGTCCTGCCTAAATAAGGTCGCGTGCCAGGTAGATTAAGGCTGTGCATTTTAAAATATTGCAGAAATGTAATGTTTTAGATTCTGTCTTTTGCATCTATGTTTTAACTCATGCTGCACAATTACGCTTTTATTTAAATTTTAAAGCAAAAAATGTGTATTCAGTCCCAATCTCGTTTTATTTTTTGATGTCTTGCCTAAATAAGGTCGCGTGCATTAAGGCGGTGCATTTGTAAAATATTGCAAAAATGTAACATTTTAGATTTTTTCTTTTGCATCTTTATGTTTTAACTCATGCTGCATAGTTACGTTTTTATTTAAATTTGAAAGCAAAACATGTGTAATCAGTCCTTTATAATTTATGCAAAACACCACTATGAACTTTAAGAACTAGTTTTTCAATTATTTTCCAGCCTATTTCACTTACCAAAATTGTCCTTAGGCCAAAGTTAGAAACTTAATGCCTTAAAACGTTCAGAAGAGCTTCAGGAATTAAATGCAGACTTAAGCAATATTGTGTACTAGTTATAATATATCTGATATGCTACAATTACATGAATTTATTTACCAATTCTTCGACAAAGTAATTACCAGTACTTCATGCTAATATTAAAAGTATTTTATTTCGAATTTCCTTGTAGGTACAATGAAGATAAAGGAATACAGTAGCGTTAAGCGTGCTCAAATCCTCCAAGAGGATCTTTGCATTCCCAGTAGGAGAAAAAACAGAGCAACGGCTTCCAAATTGAGAAACGTGTAAGTATTAAAATTAAAACCAATAAAAAGAAATGTCATTTAACTCTACAAAGTAGCGTGGTTTAGCAAGATTTACATTATTATGTAATGATGTTCTGTCTCTGATGTTCTGACACGGATGGCTGAACTCATTAAATCACGGAAGCGTCTAGGGGACTGGAATGGATTGAACTACACAACGAAGGGCATTCGGTACGGAGGTCCAACAAGGTCTGTTATACCTATGCCCCCAATTAGAGCACCCCCGGAAGGAAGAATGAGCCGAGAGGAGAAAGAGGATGGCAGTCCCAAGGAGCTACGAGGAACAAGGTGCCTGTAACTGTTCATTTGGAAATTCCCCGGCGGGATAGTACAGTCGGCCGTGGTCCTGAAACGGCCCATCAGGCCGGCCCGGAGAGCGGAGGAGGAAGTGTTTACCAGGAACATGTCATTGTGCCATGCAGCGCAAGACTCCCGTTGGCATTTCTACACTGTAAGAGACCACCAGATTTGAGATGACGTGAAATGACAATGGGGGACAGAAATTCGGGTGATCATTCGCCTGGCGACCCGGGAAAACCACAGAAAATGTCCATGGTTTAGGTAGCTCGGCCACGGTAATCGAATCCGGATCTCTCGAACGTGGGCAGAAGACGAAATCGGTTATCGTGATCGGCAGATAGAAGGTTCAAACCCAGCCAGGATTGTTCTTCTTGAAAGAGGGTTTATTTGGGTTTTTCGCAATCCTTACAATAAAGGAATTCCGAAAAGGTGTCTTAAACTTGGAAGATATAACATTTCCTTCCCAAATTTTTCTTAATTATATTTTCATGCATAATTTGTCCACAGATTGTCATTCCGCAAGTAGCAGAAATTGACATTAAGCACTACACAAAGTCTAGTGTTATGCTAAAATCTACCTTCATATTAGTTAATGACATTTCTGGATGCTGACTTCTCTTAAAAGTTATTTGCGAGTAAGGTGTTTTATACTTCATTTTCTTGATGCACTTTCTTGGATAAAGACGAGAGAGCCTAACAACCAACCATAGAAAACAATGAAAAACCGAATTACAGCGAAGTTATATCTCTTAGTGCAGGCATTTGTCTAAGATATCTCGAGGCTGCGCAGTCATTGCAAAGTTTACTACTTACTAGGCGGTTTTTGAACGTGGCCTGCATTCGGGAGGCCGGGTTCGATTCCCGTGGCCCATATACCTGATTCATGGGGGTTTTCAGGTGTTTTCACGGGTCATAAGGCGAAGTTGGATATGTTAATTACATCCCCCAAATTTACTGTCCCTTTATTTCATCTCTATTATCATTTCACATCATCTCTCATGTGGTGGCGTCTTTCAGTGTCGGTGGGTGTCTCGGCATTGGTAAACATTTCATCCTCCGGTAGGAAGGTCCTCGGTCTCAGAACCCGGTCTGGTGGGGCCGTTACCGGACACAGTACGATGGTATGCCGGGGAGTTTCCAACTGTCCTCTCAGCTGTCGTGTCTCCTTGGGACAATTAACCTGTCTCCTCTGACTCCCGTAGGGGAGGGGATCCGTCCCCTTCAGCTGCTTTAGTGCGAGCGCTGCGGACCCTTAGCACTTGTGGTACCTCTGACGTTACTAGAGGAACCTGGAACCGAACATAAGATCCCTTCCCTTAATGGGAGTTGTTCAGATTGTGTTGGATTCGAGGGGACAGTGTGTTTCCGACACCCGCGGGAGATCGGATACCTCCGGCCAGCCCTCCTCTGCCCGCAGGGGGTAGAGGGCTGCCTAAGAAGTTCCGGGTACTAGCCTGAATAGCTAGTAGTTGTACTAGATCACCAGGTGGCCCCACCGAGGTTTTCCGTAGTCTTCCCTGCGGGTTTGACGCGCGTAAGTGGCGTATCCACTTCCACCCGTCTTGACGTTGTTGTCGATGGGGGGGGGGAGGCTTTTTAAGAAATCAGGTATTACCCTATGGAAAGAGCCCCGGAGTTTCCATCGCTCCCGGATTGAAGGAGGCCGGTCTTCGGACTTTTGGGTAGATCCCTGGAGTATAAATGTCTCCTTTCACCTCATCCTTCCTCACAAGGGTCCCCCACTTGGGGGTATAGGTACAACAGACCAAGTTTGCACATCGATGCCAAATCTCATCCGCAGCGTAGTCCAGACCCTATAACTTGAATTTGTCAGTATAAAACACATACATAGGTTTCTGTCACATTCAGTTGCATAAAGCAGTCACAACCCAAAACAGAAGGTAGACTTTACAAATGATATATTTTAGAAAATCCGAACAAAACACCTTACACCATAAAAACTATTTTGAACAGATGTTAATTACTTCCCGAAGATGATTTAATAACAAATGAATCTAATATATACTTTTACAACTTTACTTGTTCCCAAAATAAATGCTGCTGTTACATTTTCATAGATTCTCGTTTAAACGAATGTAGATAAGATAGAGAATGTAATAACATGACAAAAGGCACAAAATTTCAAGGTCGATATTGAGAGAGTAGTGATTCTGTTCGAGTGCTGTGATAATGTTATCATAGTGGGTTAGTCGGTAGGAGAATCTAAAGATTAGATATCGGTCGTCCTTTGTTCCAGAAGTTGTTTACTAAATCTTATGATTCCACTTCTCAGCAACACACACTTATATAATTCGCCAAGGTAGTGTCTCTAGGTCAGGTTTTGAAGTCAGGGCTGCTGTAATAATAGCCAATGGGATTAACGAGATGGATTTGCCCGCCTCGATAGCGTGGTGGTAGCATGTCTGCCTCACGTTCAAGAGGTCCCGAGTTCGAATCTCGGTCAGGGTGAGTTACCTAGATAAGGTTTATTCCCGGGGTTTTCCCTTATCCAGAAAGACAAATGTCGGGTAATTCTAAGCTCTATGGACCGTGGGCTCATTTGAGCATAATATCATCCATTCCATTCATCGTCTGATATGACTTAACGTTGGAGGACGTAAATTACAAGAGAGAGAGAGAGAAAGAGAGAGAAAGAGAGAGAGAGAGATGGTTTATTTGACCTTGGTTTCTTGGAGTTTTGTATGGGTTGTAGGCGGATTTATACCATGATTTCCCATTCATTATACCTAATATATTCTATACACTAAACAGTTTTATCAGCCAAAATGGTGTTTTCAAGAGCAAGATAAGAATAAAACCAGCCTGACCCCGTAGCTCAGGGGGCCCAAATGACCTTGTTGTCGACGGGCCCTTAAACACCACATACTCACTACTCACCCCGTAGCTCAGTCGGTAGAGCACCTGCCTACCGTGCTAGGGGTCCCGGGTTCGATTCCCGGCGGTGGGGTTGGGGATTTTTCTCCAACCAAGATAATTCCCCATCTTACCCAGAGTCTGGAATTATGAATGAGAGTGTGAATGTGTGCGTGATGTAATGATTAAAAACCAAAGATAACGAGTTAACACCTTTGGTATGTTCCAAAGGAGAATGGCCGCCGTTATGTCCATAGTAGTTAAAGGCGGGGTATAAATGGAACAAGAAAAAAAAATCAAACCTCGCTAGTCCCATGACTAATTTTATATCCCTTAGCTAAGAAAAAATCGTATTGAATCATAAAAATATATAATTGTTTCTTCTTTTTCAGATAACTGAAGAAAAATTGAACATCAGACTAAGCCATCCACGAGGTAATGGATAGTCAAAGAGATATGTCTTTCACAGTATACTTGAAGAATGGGTTTTTGACATGCACATTTTTCTTCTTCTGCTTGACCTGCTACATTGTCTCTGGTAGAGATAATTCGACTCTTTACACAGATTTTTCATGTCTAACAGTAAAAGTCCTACTTTTCAGTAATAAAATTATCGCGTAATAATATGGTTTTTCTTATGGTGGCGGATAAAAAGTTTTGAATGCCCTAAACTCAAGAAGTAGGAAATTTATACGTTCCGCATATGTAACTCTAGACAATAGAACACAAAAGCAAGAACTCGAATGTATAACAAATGCACATTTAATTCCAAAATGCAAATACTTTTACAATTCTCATATACCATACTATTATTTACTTTGATCAGTTGCCCTTGGTTTTTGTGCCTAAAACTGTTGTATTCATTTGGATTATTACACCGCATGTTTGAATATTGACTTCAAATGTTTGAGCGTTTTACAAATGGTATCTGAAGTCCTCTTGATTTTATAGGCTCGATGCTTAATTGGTTCGAATTCGTAATATACGTGTTAAAATAATGTTATTTCATTGAAAATACATTTTTATTGATTAATGTTTGTTACCTTCCATAACATTTCACAGGAAAATTCGATATCCATATTTTAGCGGAAATACGTGTTTGTTTTCCTGAGAAGCATTTTTGTTATTTAGGGGCCTTAAAGTGCGCATTTGCAATTAAATATCCAAACCAGTTTTTAATAGAATACAGTATTATAGAAGGTTAGATTTTACGAGTACCGCGTATAATAACGTATAGTCTTAGAGCAGCTACCAAAAAGGAAGTTCGATTCGGAATGACGCTGTGTTCATAATATACGCTTTGATACCATTTCCAAGCTGTACTTAGATAGGAAGACAATTTGCGGCTTGGCCGTATGCATGGTTGTCTAGCGGTAAAACGCGCGTGTCTCGTAAGTAGACCAACATAAGTGCAAATCCTTGATGTGCATGATTCTTTTTATTATTATACAGTATGCGCCAAAATATAAAGCACTCATTTTCGCGCAGACGCATGCGCACGCCTGAGCGTCTGCATGTTGTTTCATCCCCATGAAACAACATGCGTAAAAAAAAAGTTGTGCTCTGTGATTGAAAGCAACAATGGGGCTCGCGATGGAGGAGAAAGTACTTTTGTGGAGTGAACACTTTCATGAACAGTTCAATAAGCCAGCACCTAGCAGCATAATTGTACTACTTGTTAAAAAATTTCGTGTACGGGTAGTGTATTGTGTAAACGCAAGGGAAGCTCTGGTAGGCCAGTACTGTGTCCACAAATGAAAATCATGGACATGTCCTCAATCATCTGCTGCAGTCTTCGGTGAACATCTCTGAACATTCCCCCGATCTCACACCACGTGTGGGAATTGTTAAAGGAGAAAGTTTTTAACTGTGCAGATTCACACAAATCTATGTCTGCATTACGTCAGAAGATCGTCTCGTTCTTCGGGACTCTGCAGCAACGTGCGTTCCGGAATTTGTTGGAAAATCTGCGTGATCATTATGAACACTGCATACAGCGCAATGGAGTGCATTTTGAACATTTACACTAGTATATCAATACGTAATGTAATGACAATAAAAGTGACAATTTCCAGTACTGTATATTTTGGTACATACTGCAATAGCAGTGCCTTATATTTTTCTTACAGAAAATAGAAACATTATTTTAAACAAATGCACATATAAAACGCAAATAACATTCCTGTCGTTTTCAAACCAAATGCAAAGTTATTAGAAAATTTGTGTTAACACTGGAGCTCATTCATCTGTTAGGAATGGTACTGGCATATAATGCGAAATATCCTCTTGTGAAAATTTCACTAGCCATTTGGTCTCATCCATGCCCCGCAGAATGAGGGCAGTAATAGAAGCAGAAGTTTTATACACCCGATACTAAGTTATTTTCCATTTTATTTGATTTTACATATAGAAACAAAATATGTGTTTATTTCATTTAGTTTAGAAACAGTGTGTTTCAGATTTTATGTGTGAACATAACTGCCATAAAATCAAGTAAACGTTAGTAATTGGAAGTTATATTACAGTGTGCGTAATACACAATTTGTATTTATACAACAAAAATATCAAAATGATGTTCGGGGTTCGAAACTTTGTATGTCTAGGTCCTACATACTTGTCTATAACCGCTCGGTTATCAGTGCACGTTCAGTTAACTGAGACTAAATTATCAGAGGATTGAGTAGGACGGAGCTAAAGAGACGCGTACCGTAACACCATTATAAGCCGGCCGTGGACACGATGTGGACTTAGAAACATATACGCTTCCAGACTCTGCCTTTTTTTTTTTTCTTCCTCCGAGGGTATACATACATTGAGTAGATTTAACGTCGTGTTGAGTGTTATCACTTCAGATATTTTTGTCATTTGAAATGGTTATTATTTTCTCAATCTTCGAAGATGCCAATAAAAAAATCTCTCTCTCTCTCTCTCTCTCTCTCTCTCTCTCTCTCTCTCTCTCTCTCTCTCTCTCTCTCTCTCTCTCTCTCTCTCTCTCTCTCTCTCTCTCTCTCTCTCTCTCTCTCTCTCTCTCTCTCTCTCTCTCTCTCTCTCTCTCTCTCACACACACACACACACACACACACACACACAATGCGCACGCTTCTTATCTCATGGCTAATTCGAGAAATCTAATATGCTTGGATATTTTCAACAATTCACCTAACCTATGGAATAGACAAAATAGAAAATAAAGTATAATATGAAGACAGTAAGCAGTGTAAGTGACCTCCGAGGCCGAATGCAGATGGTTCCGAAGCTGACCAATCGATATGCCACAGACATACTTGTCATCTAGTGTCATCTGGCGGCGGTTGATGAAACTGGTGCAACATAGAAAGCATGTACATAGCGGTAAAAATTCAAACACTGTATCTGCACTGTACGAAAATACTAAATAGTTTGACGAGACGTTAACCTGAAAAAATCCCAAAACAAAATAGTTGAAACAGATGAATATTTCATAAATTCGAACACCTTTTTTGATTTTACAATCAAAGCGTATGCTAAGTTCTATTAGGCATAATTGCATATTAGAAGCTAAGTTTTAAAGTATTACTTGCAGTTAAATACGTTTTCGAGGCTGTTATATTTAAAACTTACAAGAAGGCTTTTTACATGATTCCTCGAAAATAAACGTGAGTCATTCTAATTGTTACTTAAATGTTTGTGCAATAACTTGTAACTTATTTCAGAAATGTTTAATGGACTCTATTAATTATCTGCAAAATCTCGAAAGCAAATTTCACAAATTATTTTCATCGATATATGCAATAATTGTAATATACTGCAGATTTGAGTTCAGTAAATTTATTTCATATGACAAGGAATTAATATTCTTCCATGTAATTTTATGGTACTCTCTGAAAGTATTAAAGTTACGAGGAAATTTGTTACATCCCACTAGTAGCCCTGACATGTACACAATCCTTTATTCATAGAGACGCATGGTCTCTAGCCTCTTTTTGTGATATAACAAGATTTACTGGTGCTATTATTGGATAAATAATCAAGATTTCTTTTGTGATCTTTACACAGCAAATTTATTAAGTTTGAAACAGGAAAATATTTTATATATTAAATTTCCCCTCCGTGGGCGTATTCTTCTTCCCACCACTTAGATTTTAGCTCTTTAATTCTCACGAAATTTCTTTCGGGAGCTGCGCATATGTTTGCTGCCTCTTCAAAATTCTAGAAACTCATAATTTTCCTTCATGCACTGCTGTTTGCCGGCCCCAATGTACAAATATATATATTCTAAGAACTTGCTTTTTATTGTCAATATTTTAATAATGAAATCTTCTAAGAAACGACTAACACTTCTGAATATATTACACTCTCAGAAAACATTCGACTAAGAAACTAAAGGAAGGTTTCAAAACGTTCCTCTACTTGTAGTATAACAAAGAAGAATGATCTGGTCCCGTAGCTCAAACGGTAGAGCACCTGCCTGCCGTGGAGGGTTCCCCGGTTCGATTTCCGACTCGGGGTGGGGATTTTTCCCCAACCAAGATGATTCCCCACCTTCCCCGGAGACTGGAAGTATGAATGAGAGTGTGAATGTGTGTGATCTAATTATATATATAAAAAATTAAATAAATTTCATTTGAATAAATATTTTACACAGTTAATAACCTCAAAAATAAGAAAACTCCTGGGGTAGATGACGTTAATGATGAATTAATTAAGTATGCCAACACTCCATTGAAATACCGACTTAATAAATATATGGTGGAAGTTCGGCCATATTCCAGAAGAACGGAGAATAGCAAAAATATATCCAATTTATAAGAAATGTGATCGTCATGAATATAAAAATTATAGTGGCATAAGTATTTTATTTAATATATGGCAGTGAATTTTGGACTTTAACAAAAAAAAAAAAAAAAAAAAAAACAACAACAAATGATTGAAACAGTGGAAATGAAGCTTTTAAAAAATGTAGCAGGATGTAATCTTCTAGATAAGCAAACAAGTGAGGACATTCGAAAATAATTGAATTTTTTAAGCTAACAGATAGAATAAAACAATACAGAAATAACTGGAAGGGACATGTCGACAGAATCGATAATAGCCGTATTCCAAAATTAGTTTTACATTACAAACCATTGGGTATAAGAAATTTTGGCAGAACAAGAAAAAGATGGATACAAAAACTTTTAATTTAAAATTTGAGACCGGAACGAACCTTGATGGCTTAAACCGTGAAAAGTTGATATATATATATATATATATATATATATATATATATATATAAAAGAAATCCAAAGTACCACCAACCCAACGTCAACGAGATAACACCATCGCGATATGTTCCAAAGAAGAACGGCCGCCGATAAGACCATTGCAGTCAAAGGCGGGGTATAAATGGAACATTAAAAATGGAGAATGACAATGTAAAACGTCATGATCTATGACTTTGGGGAACCAGAAAATGTTATTGCCCACTATATTTTCTCGCATTGGTGAAAATATGGTTCTATAATTTCTTCTAAATAAAAATAGTTTATTTGTAGCCTTGACACTTTAGGAATACTTTATAAGACAGAATTTCTTAATACACACATGAACTTATCCTAATATACCACGCGTTATATAGAAGTTATAAAACAGTGAATATACTGGAATACATTGTTACATAGTGATGCAGACAAAGGAGCTTTGAAAGCGTCTGCACCTTATATGCGATGAAGGTTATAATATAGACACACGTAAAGTAATTCATAAGGTTATTCAGGGCTTGGTTTCTACTGCAGTGGTAGGTCTTCGGTCTTCTTCCCGCATACTAGATAAGTACTTGTAATGATAACTACATCCCTTTAATTCCACTTCACCTTTCTATCTGTTTGACTGTTTCAGGATTCTAAATGTAGGCTGGCATATCGGCGTGCCTGGCAGCTGAGCTTGTTCTTCGTAAATTCTTATCCACCGGATGCAGGTCCCGATCTTACCAGGGCATGTGTAAGTTCGAGAAGGAACTGCTTGCCGAGAAATGTCTTACGAGGAATGAGTGGAAAAGAAGTAACAGAAGAAGGCACCACTATATACATAGACGAAGAATTAAGGCTAAATATTTGACATTTTGTGGGTAGGTATATTCCATTACTAATTCTGGTTTCCATAGTTATCCTACACAGCATATTTTCCTGAACATGTGTACCTTTTTCTAAAAATTGTAAGTCTGATCAGCCTGAAACATTCCATATTCATTCAAGATATTCTGTCTCATACAACGTATGTAGTTATACCCTTGAGTCGAATAGGGTGTAAAATGACGAGCATTTAATCTTAAACTTTTAGACAAAAAGCAGAATTCAGTTTCTTCAGAAATCTCTACTCCAGGCAGTTCTTCTAAAACCTTGCCTCAAATTACATGTTATTATCAATTTTCTACCAATATTCAGAGTAAGAAGAACCTTCCCAATGAACACGAAACTTAGAAGAAGTAGTTGTATTTATATTCTAACTATAAATGTTGCTTTAAGCTGATCTGCCACTTTTAATACGTATAGTAACGCTTATGACTGGCAAACCTGAGATCTTGGATTCAATCCTTGATGATCGGCCAGTCTACTTGGCTACTTTCCTTAGCAACATTCCATCCTTTTATTACAGTCCCGTCTTTCCGGCTGGAAAGTGTCGACCAACGAGCATGTGCTGTTAGAATTTGCGCTCTTGTAACTGCTGTTCTGGCGTAGGAGCGGTGCTGTGGTTGCCTGTCCCCGCAAAAGGTGACCGATGTTGAGAACTGTTCACACCTTTAGCACATGTTAAGGACCTCACGCTGGCTCACTCCGGCCTGTTCTGGTACCGACATATCCTCCCTCTATACCTCCCTTCTGAGGTCCGAATATAGAATAAAAGCTTGACTGTAGCCCAGTCTGGAATTCCCTCCATTTATCTCTACCTTTATAACCTACGATTAAAATACGTTAACACATCATCAGATCTCCTGTATGTTACCTAAATGTACGGCATATACAGACTAGATGTTGTACGGCGCGCGGAGACCATTCAATCAGTACTGTATACATAGGCAGGTTAGATAACAAGTAGTTCTTAGTTGTGATTAAAGGCATAATTTGTTATATGGACATGTAAGGGCGAGAGTCCGAAGACTCCGGCCTCTATCATCCGGGAGACGATAGAGAACTCCGGGGTTCTCTCCATAGGGCAATACCTCTAGTCCAAAATGCCACCCTCCCATCGACAACGTCAAGACAGGTGGAAGTGGATACGCCACTTACGCGCGTCAGACCCGCAGGCAAGACTACCGAAAAACCTCGGTGGGAGCGCCTGGTGATCTAGCACACCTTCTAGTAGCTCTGGAGGCTTGTACTCGGGACTTGTTAGGCAACCCACTACCCCCTCCGGGCGGCCGAGTCCTGGCTGGAGGCACCCGATCTCCCGCGGGTGTCGGGGACAAACTGCCCCCTCGAGTCTAACCCAATCCGAACAACTCCTATTCGGAAGGGGCTCGGCAGTCCGGCCCGAGGTTCCTCTGGCAACGTCAGAGGTACAATGAGGGCTCAGGATCCGCAGCGCTCGCACCACAGCAGCTTAAGGGGACCCTACGGGATTTGTTATATGGATTCTTAATGTTACACATTATTACTGGTATTATTAATAAGCATAATTATCATCCGCATAGCAAAGAAGTGTTTAAAAATTCGCCACTATGATTTAAAAGAATTCGAGAATTAGTGTATATCACGAGGATAGATTTGATACGGAAGCACTTTTTAAGTACGATTAATTGCAGAGTATTAAAACATCAGTAATTGTTTACATGCCTTAATAATACGAGTAAACATCGTGCTTTTTGAAGGCAAGCATGCTTATGTAGTTCACAGTAAAAAACAATATAAAATGAACAACTTGGGGCGCACTAGCTATGGTTCAAGTCTATCAGGCTATCGAAGGTCACTGGACAATTGGACGGATGGCCAGGGGACAAGTATACGCAAAAGCGCTTTCCGCCAGCGCAACTAGAATTCTCTAGAATATTCTGTGAAAATGTTCAGCAACTATATAGACACTCTCAAGAGTCAGACAGTGGGTTAGTGCCTTTCTAGCGCAATAAACAGTGCTCTTCTCTGAGCGAGGTTTTGACTGCTGCGGCATGCAGTGTGTTACTACTGCAAGAGATTAAAGCAGCTTGTCTTCGAAACCGGAGGGTGAACCTTCCAGAAAAAGTGGTTATGTATTTCATTACGTCGCAAAAAAGTGAAGTATTAGTGATATTTTGAACCAATTATTTTATTTAATTGACAGAGAGCTTACTGAGTGACAGTGATAATGTGAAAACCTTTTAGTCAACACAAAATTTAAGAGTATCTGATGTACACTTGTGAATTTATCTGCTCATCCTTCTACATACCGTTCATAAAAACGCTTATTTTACACTCTACTTCATGTTAGCCTAGATAAAAGAGTGTAGAAAATTGTTTAGGTAGTTACAACAATAATAGCAAAATACAACTGATAGTCATGCTTAAACAATTAGTAACTATGTGATATCTTAGAAACGTCTCCTCTGCATGTCCAGGGCATAAAGAAATGAATAACGACTTCCCATTTGCGAATAGTCTATCTCTTAGTAAAGTCAAGAAAAATCTCGAAACTGGCCGCGTACTTCACACCTAACGCTGCTTAAACTGGTATATGTTGGTTTGGGCCTACAGCACTTACAGGCGTAACAGAGGTCCAGGTTATGGGTATGGCAAACAATGAACTGACTCACAATTCAAACTTTAATTCAATACTGTAAAATGTTATAAATAACTGAATATTCAAAAATACGTGCTCCATTAAAGCAACAGGAAAACAAAAATCATCTCAATCATTAACATAGCTACTCGAGAAATCACAAATAATTTTACTGAAACAAGAATTTAACCAAATCAACTAGAACCCCGGAAAACATTTAACGTTAACAAAAACGCAAGCATGTAGTCACGCCAATAAGACCAGAACTTGAAGACAATAACTTCTGGTCCCGGTACTGACAGAATTTAACCCGTTTAAAACCAAAACAAAGCTCCCGAGAAGTCGATCAGAAAGACCACTAAGACAAAATTGTTAAAGCCTACTGGTGAGACTGGAGCACCTACCCAAGAGCTTAATTCGACCGACACCAGACACGGACTGTCTTACCGACTCGAAACAGTGCCGTTCGGAAAACATTTGGAAACCCGCAGCGCTCAAAGAGAGAAGCGGTGGGAATCCGAAGCAATCCCACGCTTGGAATCGGGAAGACAAGAAAATGAGTGCCGGGGGAAAAATACAGTGCAGTAGTGAGATGTTCTATATCGTTTCCGGTTTATTAGTTACGCAAAAGTCATCCAAAATGAGAAGGACTCTAGAGCGCATTTTCAGAAAATTTAGATATGTATTTAATTAGGCATAAACATTTGTAATAGTTTTAATAGATGTCACTGAAAAAAAAAAAAAAACAATTTTTGGTGGCGAAATTTTCTAAATGATGATAGGATGGTGGATTTTCTTAAATCTTCATGTCGATTATGTTATTTTAAATATCAAATTTATTTAAGCGATTTTTCGTTTTTGAGTTATGCTATTGTGACACACGGACACACACACACACCACATAGTGATTTGTTTCTAAAAACATCGTTTAAAAAAAAATAATAATCAGGGGTCCCAACAGATGTTTCCAATAAAATCTTGGTACTGATTTTCGATGCAACGGAATTCTTTCACTAATTACTACTAAATATCACTTTTTGAAACAACTCTAAATATTAGCAGTTTCTGTAGAGCGTACGTAATATCTTCTCACCTATTGAGCTGTAGGAAACCTTACCCCTTGATATTCAAATGGCATGCAGTTAAAGCAAAATCGATGCTTGGTTAAAATAAGGTAAATATTTATTGAATTTTGGATATAAAACTCCATGCTGATTCAAGGAAAGCAAATGTTTACATTTGAGTCGTACAAATTATTTATGAAAGTTAACAAATACATTAGATTAATGCCACTAATATATGCAAAATAGAATCTTATTTCTTAAAAATTAGTTCTAAAAGTGGCCTCCATTTATGTGATGATGTGTCACTCAGTGATACCTATCCCTAACTATGTTTAACTTCTAACCATATCATATCAAGTATCATATTTACGGTTTGAGTTGCTACTCTCGAAAGAGCCCCCGGAGAAGTTCATGGAAAACTTCAGGGAGTTTGGTCATATACTGTCTAAAAGACTTGATTCCAAAAGAGTCAGCACATTACTGCCTTGGAAATGCTAGTGTGCTGAGGCACCATCTTGTTTTATCACTTTGAAACAATTTTTATGCAAGGCTACACTGAAAATTCCCCAAAAATGTTTAAAATCATGGAGTATTCTTTTTGGGAATCTTTTGGTAGTTTATTATGTGTAGTAATAGATGGCGTGCTATTTTTATCGTTTGCAACATTTTAGGCCATTACATGACTATTTAAGGGGATCCTTAACAACAGATAAAGTTGCTGTTGTTTTCAGATGCTAGGCTTTGGTAAAGAAGCTCTCCAATATTTCTGTGTAGTGGGTCCGGCAGATAGGACTTCACAGGTTAAAAGATGTTCTTCAGTTATTTCCTCTTCTTTGTTGCACAGAGGACAATTTGGACTTGTATAAATTCCTATTCTGTGTAAGTGTTTGTGCAAATAATCATGTTCCGTAAGTAATCTAAAATTTCTACTGCAGCTTTGCGTGGGATTTCTGGAATAATTTCTGGATTTTTAATTAAAATGTTCCATTTTTTATCTTTGGCTTTATTAGATATTGATTGGTTTTGTTTGTTTTTATATTTGCTTTTGATTAATCTTTTTATAAATGTAAAGGGTAAGTTTTTACTTTTGTTCTGAATTAAATTTGCACCTTTTTGGCAAGAAAATCAGCTGATTCATTTCCAGCAATTCCACAATGTGCAGGTATCCACTGCAATATAATTCTTTTTTGTAGTTTTTGAAGTTGTTGGATCATTTTGTGACATTCTTTAATTTGGATTGACCTCATTTTATATGAACTTATTGCGCATAATGCTACAGATCAGAAAGTATGACAGCATTTTTGAATTTATCTATTCTGTATAGAAGGTGTTGGAGTGAAATATGAATAGCCGTTACTTCTGCATGAAAATTTGTTGTGTGGTACCCTGCTGGTTGATGGGATGAGAACAGTGCACACTTAATTCCTGCTCCTGAGTTGTTGTCCAAGTTAGATCCAACTGTGTAGATATGTAACCATTCTTCAGGTGGGTATCTATTGTTCACAGTTTCTAATGCTATTGCTTTTAGTGCAGTTTTGGGAGTTTCAGATTTTGTAACTATTTGTTCTAAATCTAATTGAATATTAATTGGTTCAAAAGTCAGTGGATTTTCTTTAATTAATTTTTTTTAGAATTAGGAAGATTCAGATCTGTTTTTACAACAGATAAAGTAACAATCGTTAATTTAAATTTAATTTTCTGAAAAACTTTTTTCTAACATTTTTCAGTATACAAAATGCCTCACGCGTCAAAGTTTTCCATTTTACTTGGTGAAACTTACAGGATAGGTCCATAATAGGTAAATAAGAAACTTCACATCCCTCCCTTTCTGTTAATGGCCATGTTTTGAAAATTATATGGTGTTAAGGAGTAAAATAGTTAATATTTTCAAAATTTTGAGAGCTAACACATGGAAAATATTTCAGAACAAGTGCTACAAGAATATTTCAAAAAATAAGAATGTAGGTATTTTAAAATGGCTCTGTAGTGGCCGAAAACAAAAATTCAACTTTAAAGCTCAACTTTTTTTGACGCGTATAACATTTCATATAGCGAGTAATTTTTACAATATTTTCACAAAAATAATGAGTAATTAATTAACTATTTTGTGTAATAACCCATGGCACGACAGCCCTTAAAGGACCAAGGCCTACCAACCCGATTGCCGGCCTCACGCCCACTTACGCACGGCAGAGGTGGACGATCATTTAACCGATACGGGGAGGAGATGTGGTCAGCATCTCGGCATCCCCCAGCCGGAATGTTGGTTTTCATGACCAGAACTATTTGGTGTAGCAACATGAGGATTTGCATGCAAGATTAAAATGATATTCTAATTATGTGGCTCAATTTTATTAATGATAGGTTTGTTATTATAGAAGTTGGAATTTTTAGTGTAGCCTTGCCTTAAAATCAGTGGTAAAGGAATGAAACATTAAACTACTCCTACAAATATTGCGAAGAATTGACTTTTAAATCAATAGAATATACTTAGAATCAATAAACTTTTAAAGAAAGTCTTGTAACTAACGGAGATCAAGGATAAATTAGTCTTAAATTAATTATGTAAAAGAGTTCTGGTAATAAACGTAATTTGTAATTTATTTCTCATCTTTCCTTTTACAACATCAAATGGAAATACAAAATCAAGATTACAATTATGAAATCCCTACTGAAAATTTCCATATATTCCTCAATCCTGGAAATCCTTATCATGTCGCCCACCATTGACTAATAATTCGGTCCCCATACACCTAACCCTAGGTTTTTGTGTATTGGAGGCCCTCTACTCCTTTCTACAGATTTTGCCCTTTCACCTATCCCTCTCTATATTTTTCTCTTAATTATTCTTAGCCACCTCTCTTTAACTTTCCCTAAATAATTCCCTATATTTTCCCTGTTCTTTCCCCTTTTACTGACAAAATTTTTCTAATTACCACTTCACCCCCCAAATTGTCCCATTTACGTAGCCAAGCCTGCTCTCTCCATATCTTAATAAACGAAAGCTTGCGTCTTCTTACAGAATTCGAAGCAATTTGGGAGACATGATATTCAAGAAGTGAAATACTTTATTCTGTTGAATAAAAATACACGTCGTACACATTAATCTCTTATTTTTGTTAATCTACAAAAGAAATATTTACTGCTTAAATTTAAGAATTAAGTTTTAGTGAGTCACCTTGTGCATTTAAGGTTAGGGGCCCTTTGTTTAATAATTACTACTCATCCAGAAGAACATTTGTAATTTCAAGTCAAAAATTGCCTTTATTTTAAAGTAATTCTTTCATTCTAAACTATGTTGGTAAATATAAAGTCGAGATATAATTAAGATATCTTGGAAAAAGAGAAAAATATTGCATTCGGTCCCTTATTCCTTTAAACTTTTTAAATATAATTGTAATAATACAGATTAATTTGCCACTTGTGCAGTGATATGTGCTTATTTTTCCTTACGATTACTTACTCCTCTTTGCCTTCGGCAATCCACGGTTTTAAGGACATGTGACGCAGTGCATGACCGTGCATTCAGTGAATGACCCCTTCATGATTCCTCTAAGCAAGTGTAACCATCTGAGCTTTAGTTCTGTCGTTCTGAATCACACAAAGTCAGTTTTAGCACCAGTGATTTTTTTATGGCTGTAACATATCTATCATCTTAGGACCAAAATCAAGTGGAGCAATACTCTGGCACAGATGCTGGTAGAAAACCGCACCCACTGGTATTTTCTTAAAGCCGCAAATCGAAAGAGGGAGAGAGTGAGACGAAGATCAAGTCCCTTTCTCCGGATCCTCTCTGTGACAAATAGTTCTTACGTGAGTTGCTTGCAAAACTGCCTGCCTCGGACGTGTAGAGATGAGGAAAACGCCATGTGGCGTCCAAACTTCATCCTCAACTTTCCAAGAAGACAGGCACTGCCCTACCAAGCTTCCATCTATTTCTAAACCAACAGCTCTGGGATGTTTCTCACATATACAAGTGCTTAGTGGCAAGATATCGCAGGTTTTTCGCAAATCTCATAAAGTCTTCAACTCTTGTATTTTTATTTTTCATGGCATATAAAAGTTTGTCCTTTTAAACAACAATAAACTGTGAAATGGATTCAAAATGAAAAAATATATATTCTAAACTTTTACATGAATGCTAAATGTATTTCTATTCATTGTCATTTTTAAATAAAAATGTAAAAAGCATAGATAAAACATCTTTATGGAATGTTTACTTCAGTGCAACAAAAGCTAGAGAGGTCTCGTGGAACATAAAGGTGGGGCGGACTTGATTTCTCTCCCAGGATGCTAGTATTTTTTAACACTGTCATTTCTGGCAAAGTATTGCACTGGGCAACAAAAAATAATTTTTGAATATTTCGAGCATTTCATGAGGCAATTCCTCATTGAGTTGAGAAAAACAAATATGAGAATTAAAACGTTTTGTTAGCTCTAGTTTCTATGATATGCACAAGGTGGAAGTATTACATATTAACGGATTGAGAGAAAAGGATACATTTTAATTACATACATGCTAACAACAATAAAAGTGCATTTGAACTTTTTAACTAGTAATTACATGCTAAGAGTTCCAAATTACTGAAAAAATACTTTGCAGATAGTCCTGTCTGAACAGAATCATGTGGTGGCCTATTGACTTCGTCGGCTTTTAGCTTGCCTCTTGTGATGGAGTTCCGCAGAATCCCTATACAAAGACCAACAGTAATCCGTAAGCATTACTTCATTCCAACGGCCCTGATATCTTTGTTCCTTAACAGAATGTCCTGATGGAATCTCTCTCCATGTTCATCACTAACACCTCCACAACGAGGAGGGAAAACGTCTAGGTGGGAGTGGAGAAAATGGATCTTAAGGGACATGTTGCATCAAAGGTTACGGTATTTTTGCAGGAGCTCTGTCACCAAATACTTGTAGTTGTCATCTCTTTTGTTGCCTAAAAAAATCCACGAAGGCTTCCCAAGCTTCCGGTCACGCCGTGGCTCAGTGGTTAGACCGCTTGGCTCTCACCAAGGCGGCCTGGGTTCGATCCCAGGCGACCGCAAAGTGAGATTTGTGGGGGACAACACGGCGTTGGGGCGGGTTTTCTGCGGGACCTCCGGTTTCCCCCGCCATCTCATTCCACCGGTGCTCTCCATCTTCATCTCATGCATCATCAGTGTCACCACCTGCGCTGCCATATGTAGTAAAAGCGGGCGTTAAACACTACGCTACACATTCCCAAGCTTCCTTTTCTTTCCCCTGCAAAATTTGGTCAAATGCAGCATCTTTTACAAGTTCTCTTATTTGTGGTCCGACAAAAATTACTACCTTAACTTTTCATCAATTATTTTCCAGAATTTCTCTCTGATTGTGTTTTGTTATTTGACAGGCGTGCCAACTCCCAAAAAACACAAATTTAAAATCTTCACTATAAAAATGAAATGTCACTTTAGCTTCAAAAGAAGAGCTAATCTATTATTTTTATGGTGATTTTTGAATTCAGCAAATGGAAATACATGTAAATTCACTATTTTTAAGCCCGAAACATTTTCATTGTTGCCCAGTGTTATCAGTAGATTTGAATACTTAACTGAAAATAAATTTTTAAAGATTGTTAATATCGATAATTCTTCCCCTTTTCTTTTTTAGTCACCTATATGAATTCACTCCAGTTGGGGTGCAAGCCTCGGTAGGATAGATAGTAGCGTGTCAGCCTCACATTCAAGAAGTCCCGAGTTCGAAACTCGGTCAGGTAGAGTTACATGGATAAGGTTTTTTCCGGGATTTTCCCTTATCTTGAAAATTGAATGGCAGGGACCCGGAGCTCATTTGAACATCTTTTCACTGATTTCATTCTTCATGCGACATGACTCAACGTTGGAGAACATAAAAAAAATCCAACAGCAGTACAAAAATTATACGAAAATAAAACTGTCTGATTTCTACAAATTCTGTTCATGATCAGTTCAAATGTACAGGTTTTGGTTAAGCATTTGTATAATATAAGTAAATCTGAAAATACTTCAATAAATACATTTAATTTTAAGGATAAAATGAGAGAGTGCTATGAATTGATTCAGCAATGTAATTGATTTATGGATTGCTATACTATTAGCTAATTTTAGCCTTTATATTTTTGTTATTCTGATTTGGCACTATAATTTTTCATTTTTTGATGCTATACTTCTCATAAAAAATTGGTAATAAATATACGTTAATAAATATTAAAAATATAAATAAAAATGTTAAAATATATGCTTTTGAGTGCCTTTCATTGCTCAGGATCTTGTAATGAAAGCTTTTAATACTGGTGAGTGTAGGTATTACACGAGGGTTGTCAATTTGTCAATGGCCAGTTACATAAGTACCTTTTAAAATATATGCACTCATTTAAAACGAATGAGTGGTAGTATGTCTGCCTCACGTTCAAGAGGTCCCGAGTTCGTATCTCGGTCAGGATGAGTTACCTGGATAAGGTCTTTTCCGGAGTTTTCCCTTATCCCGAAAGACGAATGTCGGGTAACCCTAAGCTCTATGGACCCCGGGCTCATTTGAGCATCATTTCACCCATTCCATTCATCGTCCGATATGACTTAACGTTGGAGGACATAAATTACCTCCCCCCCCCAAAAAAAAAATAAAATAAAACAAAGGGGAACATCAGTAGCTTAAGAAGTAGAGGCAGACAAAGCATTCATAATATGAAAGTTGGCTTTTTACTTATACTGTACTTAGGTGGAGGAGCAATTGCTAACGCACCAAAAATTAATATAGAAATTTTAATTGAATACAAAAAGACATTTTTAGTTAAGATTCCTTCTCTCTGTCTCTCTCCGCCCGCCTCGGTGGCGTAGATGGTTGCTTGTCTGCCTCACGTTCAAGAGGTCCCGAGTTCGAATCTCGGTCAGGTTGAGTTACCTGGATATGGTTTTTTCCGGGGTTTTCCCTTATCCCCAAAGACGAATGTTCGGTAACTCTAAGCTCTATGGACCCTGGGTTCATTTGAGCATCATTTCAACCATTTCACTCACTGTCCGATATGACTTGACGTTGGAGGAGTAAATTACACACACACACACACACACACACACACACACACACACACACACTCTCTCTCTCTCTCTCTCTCTCTCTCTCTCTCTCTCTCTGTCCCTCTCTCCCTCAGTGTGTGCGTGTCTTCATAGGCAATTCCCAGAAAGTTCAGTATACACTTTCTCTTAATATGAAAATGTCTTAGCCATAAGATACTTTAATAAAAGTAGTTTGAAGCTTTTTTCTAGGAAATAACATTTTGAAAATGTTTCCATTCAAAAGATAGTTTGTGATTGGATAATTTTCTTGAAAATAGTTGTTTCGCATCCTTGGAAAAAGCTAAACCTATTAGCTTTTTTGTACTGTTCACAGACGTACATATGGAATAAGTGTTGCTGCTATTGCTACAACAGATAAATCCACACGATGGAATTCTCTAGTGCCTTTCATCCACTGGCAGAAGCTCTGTTTCAGACATTTCTCGAGTCAATTTGGCAATCTAGTAAACGTGGATGGTTGTAACTACTAAACGCAGTTAATTTTTCTTTCACACTAGCGTGTACGACATAGTATGGAAGGGTAGAGTCAGACTGAAAAATGCAATGCCATAGCCGGGATTTGAACTACGGATCTCCCAGTCTCCGACCGGTTACTCTTAACCATTGGCCAACCATGGCCAACATGTCAGTATGAGATAAATCGCCAAATAACTGTAATTTCCCCGGTAAACCACTACGAATTCTCATAAACACACGATCAAACTACGTTAATGGCGACTTACTATGTTGTAGGTAAGTAATCTTAAGGCCCGGGCTATATATTTCAGACCACTATTAGGTCAACTAATGGAAATTAGTTTTTCTTCCAACTTGTGCGTAGGACGAAGTATGGAAGGGTAGAGTCAGACTGAAATTCAATGGCATAGACGGGAGATGAGACAGGGATCCTCCGGTCTCCATCCATCTGCTCTTAAAGTAGTTGTCTCATATGCTTATGAGAACTCCTAGTGGTTTACCGGGAAGAACACAGGTTAGTTGGGAGAGTTTAACCTCATACTAGCATGTTGGCCATGGTAGCTCAATGGTTCAAATTCCGGCTATGCCATTCAAGTCTGGCTCTATCCACGCTTGATCTACCTCTTACAGTTTTTTTGAAAGATCATCCACATTTCATTGTGCACATTTCATTGTTTACACTCATATCTATAAACACAATGTTCTGGATATTCGGGAACTTGAGAACCTAGTTAGAAAATGTCACTTTGAACCTCCAAAAATTGCGTTCTGAATATGCTAAACTAACCTTAAATGCGCGATAATCATTTAAATGAGAATATGAATTATGAGAGTAAACGTCATCAAAAGAAATGCCCCCTTGTGTAAATCATTTGATAGTGAATACACCTGCAAAACAAAATTTCACTCTCCCGCCAACATCATTGCAGGCTATTGACGCCAGGCGAAACTTGTGAAGGCACCGCGGGATGGCACTGAAAGTCACTTGCGGTGCTTTCCTCGATTATGATTGGGTGTCCGAGTCGATTTAAGTCGCCCACTGCTATCGAGGTAAGTCAGGTGAGAGGGTAAACGTATCGGCGTGCTTGCGCGTTTATTTTCGTCTCGAGTCATCTTTGGAGCGTGCAAAATTTCGAATTTGATGCACACATCACTGCGGACATTCTCAGGCTTACTTTGTTTTGGCCTCTTTGAAGTTCGCTAGCCCAGAAACTTAGTACACTTATTTTGTCACTATCGATGACACGCGTACACTGCATCAGTAATTTCAATGCTTTAGTTAATTCGATCTCCACTACAGAAAAGCTACAAAAACTCAGTGGTAGATAACGCTCTTGGTTGCTGCAAATCAAAGAAAGGTGTTAGAGACTGGGCTCTTTTTCAATCCGTCATAGAGTTTATTAGTTTAACTAAGAAGCCCTCGCCACTGGTCGCATTATCTCCTTATTGACTTAGTTATTCACTCTCCCTTTTTTCAAGATGAGATGCTGTTCTTAAATGTAGGAATACGTAATACATGATACCTAGTTTGTATGCTGTAATCACACGAGTACCAACTGTTTTTTGTCCATTATTAACTATAAAAGAGTCTAATTTGTTAAGATTATTACATCTTGCTCTATCCACGTTTTAGAGCTATTCTTACAATAGCGTATTCTTCTTCTACTCCATAAAGTGTTGTAGAGACGATCAGAGGGTAGGCGTGACTTTCAAAGATAGGGATGATCCAAGTAATAATTCTCTTCAGTGCTCTAGTCACGTGTATTATATGTCCATGACAAGAAGGTTAGAGGGGTATGAAGGACAGAGGAGCTTGAACTGTTAATCTGATCCTGTAGCGGATCTGTTTACTAGGAAATGAGTGAATGAGGGTGCATATGAGTCACCCATGCTGTCAGATCTAATGTTTGTTGCAACGATAGGTATTATGTATAAGCGAGCTATGTGACAACACTTGTGTATTTTAAACGAGCCTTCCATCCTTGTCATACTAGGAAGGCGAGACAGGAGACAGCAAAGGCGATTACGTTGCACATTCCTCTAGCTTGCCTTCCTGTCCTGGGCAATCTGTAAGCAGGCCCTTCTTGCTCTGCAAGACTGCTCACAGTACAAGCAGACATATTCCTGTTTTGCCTCTCCACTCAGATGTTCCACTTTTTTCCTACAGCTGGCCCACACCTTATGAATTGTTAATCTAACATAGAGAAAGCGTCAATTCACACACTTTTGCCAAATACTTAAGCCTTCTCAGGAATTTACTAAATGTCACCACTATATACAATTAACCTAAATTGCTATTGCTAATATAAGGTTGTCATGGGGGGAATGTTGGTAACCAACCACTATTGCTAATACTATAGAAACGTACAGATGTATTTAAAAGCGCCACACAAAACAAAACAAAACAAAACAACTTTCCTTCACACGCAACAGAGGCTTCACGTGACACTTCACATCTGTCAAGAGCTTCCTAACTACCAACGAGTTTTAATTGCTTCCGGAAACCTACGAAGCATGGTATTCAAAGTTTAGAATGCGGGAATACACATATATTCAGTATTGAATGAGCTCGCGGAACCGGTCATTCGAGCTTAAGCAGCTGTCAAATTGTCCTCAGCATTGCGGATGTTTGGGAGTACATTTTGAAAATGTATCCACAGCAAATAAAATAAGGTTTTGCATGAATTTTTTGTTTTGTTTTTCTTCTTTTTCTCTTGAAGTTCTTGGGAAAGCGACGCTTTCAGTTTCATTGCATGCTTCACCACTGGAAAACGGTAGATATTTCGTTTAAGGTACAAAGGGGAACAGGAGACTGAAATAAAACGTATATGCTGGCTTTGAAGTGATAACCAGGAACATAAAACTTTGCCAATTCCTTGCCTGTCCAAATGATTTTGTCAAATTATACTTGTGGGGAAATAATCATTCTGTAATCTGCAGTAGAATGAGTCCACAAGCAACTGAAATAAAAACAAGTTTTTATACCAACACAGTTGTATAAGGGAAGCGCTGAATAGATATAGGGTGTATAAGGACATGCCTGTTTCTTACTTCAAATTAGACCAAACAGAGCTAATAACTGACTTTTTTCTTGTTGATAACAATTAGCAACAATTCTTAAATTTTATTTCACATATATTGTTTCAAAATGTATAAATATTAAAACCTGCAGATTCGGTATCTATAATTCTACGCCAGGAGATCCTGGTAGTGGGTTGTAGGCTGATTAATGCCTTACGGCTGTTGAGTTCCTGACGAGCATCCGAGCAAGGAGGTGAAAGAAAGAAGGGGATTGCCGGCTGGAGAAGGTAAACTAATTAGTACCTCAAGGTCGGTATAATTCTAGTCATTTATGATGAATTATTTATTTTTCTTTCTCTAAAATGCACGTCCCGGTCTCTACATATACAGCGCCACAAGATTGAACTGAATCTTTCGCAGCATTCATGTTTTCATAAGAAAACAACCTTCTTTCAGCTGTTTCAGGAGTACACCACCAGCAATAGAGCTCTCCCCTAATACCATGTAGCAAGCGATCGAAATCGCAGAGCATATTTCGTCATTCATAGATAACACTAAATCTACACGACCGATGATCTCTGCTACTGATCAGAAAGACTGCTTATCCACTTACATGTAGTATCCTACTTATACCAATTGGAGTATATGTGGTTGTCTTCAAGGCTGTTCTATGTGCAGAAACAAGTACAAACATATAACACCATTTTAGACATTATTTTCACAGATAAAGGAAGACCATTATATGTAGTTTTCATTGCAGTGGTTTCAAATAATTAATATTAAAGGCTAGTCTTGTTGAAGCACATGATGGAGAATTTAGATTTAGATTTTGGCTTCTTTCAATGCCTCGGTTCCTCAGAGCTTATAATTTTAATAGTATCTTAATTTTAAATTTTGCTGGAGTTCAAAGGTTGCATTTTGCGTTTAAATAAAAAGATAGCTTCAGTCTCAGGCTCTCGTGAAATTGATAATAACACTGGGCAACAAAAAATAGTTTTTGAATGTTTCGAGCACTTTATGAGGCAATTCGTACTAATTTTGGGTTGAGAAAAACAAATATGACAATGAAAAATTTTATTAGCTCTAGTTTCTATGATATACACAAGGTGGAAGTGTTACATATTAACGGATTGAGAGAAAAGGATATATTTTAATTAAATACATGCTAACAATGAAAGTGCGTTTGATTTTTTAAACTGGTAATTACATGCTAAGAGTTCTAAATTGCTGGAAAAATACTTCGCAGATAGTCGTGTCTGAAGAGAATTGTGTGGTGGCCTATTTTGACTTGCCTCTTGTGATGGAGTTCCGCAGAATCCCTATACAAAGACCAACAGTAATCCGCAAGCATTACTTCATTCCAACGGCCCTGATATCTTTGTTCCATAACAGAAATGTCCGATGGAATCTCTCCCCATGTTCATCACTAACAGCTCCACAACTAGGAGGGAAAAAGTCTAGGTGGAAGTGGAGAAAATGGATCTTAAGGGACACGTAGCATACAAGGTTACGGTATTTTTGCAGGAGCACTGTCACCAAATGCTTGTAGCTGTCATCTACGATATGCCAACTCCAAAAAAATACCCCGAATTTAAAATCTTTACTCTAAAAAAATGAAATGTTACTTTATCTTGAAAATAAGAGCTAAATTATCATTTTTAGTGATTTTTGAATTCAGCAGATGGATATACATGTAAATTCACTATTTTTAAGCTCGGAACATTTTCATTGTTACTTAGTGTAATCATACTAAAGTTTACGGTATTTATCTAGACGATTACATATTTTTCTTTGATTTAATTTCTTTGAACTAATGGTGAAGGATTTCTTTTCTTTATTTGGTACTTAAATGTTATGCTAAATGGACACCAATGCCATAAATAATACATTAGTTATTTTTACGGTGCTGTGTAAGGCATTCCCATTAAAACAGTTATCCAAGCACTTTTTGGATTTTATATAGCTTAAAATATTTAATTTAGATACTCTCTCATAAATAATGTTTTTAAGAAAAATAACTATTTGAACTTACTCTGACAAGCAATTAACTAATTTTCAAAGTATATACCATTAGATTCTATGGCCTTGAGCCATCGTTCAGCGAGGTTTGTTATCTCACGATGGTAACAGTTTCTAGTTTTTGATGCGAAGAATTCGGTTACACTCACTTGCACTGCTTCAAACTTGTCACGTAGAAATGGGCCGTGGATAGAAAAAGATGATAATCTGATGGTGCGAGATCAGGGCTGTATGCTGGGTGTGGCAACACTTCGATTCATCCCAATTACTGATTTTTTTTTCATGGTTCGTACATTATGGGGCTTGCGTTGTATTTTTGATGCATCAAGCTTTCCTGAAAGCCTGCGGGTACTTTTTGCGGATTTTCTCGCAGAATTTGTCGTGTGTCCTCAATATTCCATACTTTGTCTTTCAGAACATGATAAATATTTAGTATTTTCGTGTCAGTTGTTGAAACGTTGGAGCCATCGTTATGCCACACGCCCATTAAGGACAATTTCTCCTTCCACGTCACCCATTCTTCGAGTTGTGGCAGTGGCTTTATAATCTTGTTTCCAGAAGGACTCTAAGTTCAAACTTTGTTATCTCCATTTTGTGATTGTTTATTAACAGCTGAAGACAGATACATGCTCACAATGCACGTAACACTAGCCATGGCATCCTGTAAATAGCATTGTCAAACCAAAGAAACCCCATAATTCTTCCAAAATACCATAATAAAGAAACCGACGTTACTTATGGGACAACCTAATATATCAGAATTGTGAGATATTTGAAAGTTACACTGCTTTCCAGTAAAATTCGAGAATATATTGCATAAGCGTGAAGGATGTTTTCTGATGCGTTTACAATGGTTTCCATGTAAAATGTATACGATTATGTAATGGACTCATATTCTCCCACTCCACAGGATATCTAATATGGGCACATACATTGGCTCAAACTGAGCACGAAAACAGCCTAATTTTGCATGAACATTTAGATTACAAGCCAGACCAATTACGTATTCAATCATAAATTTGTATAACAAATTCTGTGGTCCTAAGTTAAAGATTTGGTCCATTTATCTTATTCTTCTCGTAAGGTAAGCTTTACAGGAGGAAAGTAACTGTGGTGGGCAACATTTATGGAGGTATATACGTGGATGTTCAAGAGATCAGGAAATATGCTGTGTTGATCAACACTATTTATGAAGAACTATAAGGTGAAGTTAATACTAATGTAACAATTGCTGTTTCATAGAAAGGTACCTACCAATGTTATACACATTTGCCTAATGCTCTAGCAATTTTTTTTATTTAAGTTGAAGTCGTTACCGGGCAATTTGGCTCTGCAGTAAGATCCAAAGCTGGCATTCTAGAAACCCTGGGTTCCATTTCCATGGACTGTCCAGTCTGAGCTTTCCTCGTGTATTGGTAGGTGAAAACTGGAGTAAGGAGGACGCTTTCTTATCTATCACAATTTCCTTCCCAATATTTTCGTATCAATCCATTTTCTTTTCATCTTTCAAGCGTGCTTACGGGTCTTTTGCGTACCTCATGGTTTGTCTACTATGTCCTATATTTCTTTCAAATCATCCCGTCCTCCAGGGGAGTATTAGTCACAATACGTCCATATTAGTCGTAGAGGTACGACCCTATTGTTTAACCTATATTTAAATTTTACATAAGTTACTCTTAAATATTAGATATCAAAGTATTCTCTACACTTCATTACCCAATATTATTCATTTTTTCCATGCGTTGAGAACGAGTAAACCCACACACATTTTTAATGTTTAGAGTGCCACAGAGAAATGCATCTTATTGCTGATGTTAGCAACAAAACTTGGTAAAATCGAAAGAGAAAGTGTAGAAAAAGAAGGAAGAGAGTTCGGCAGCAGGACAAATGCAGGAGTAGTAAGTTGTGGTGGTGAATGTAAATGTCCCAACTTATGGCGCCAGGTTGCGCGAGAAAAACCAACCGAAAGCGAGAGCAAACGTGCATAGCTAAGGCAACATCTTGATATTATAACAAAACGTACACGTAGCTCGGAAATAGTGCAACAGTATAATAGTTCATAATAATGAAAATACATTTCAGAATAATATTGAGTACTATAATTCACAGTTGTGTTGATTATACTTTAGAAATTAATTGTACAAAATAATTAGGGTGGTAGATTTTGTTTTCCATATTTAACCTTATGTACTTGTCTTTAAGTGGGGCACCCTCGGCAGGAAGGATGAGGCGAGAGGAGGCAGAGGCTGGCCGTCCCACGGAGCCACGACAGTGTAGAGGGCAGTGTACACTTTACCAGCTGGAAACTACCCGGCAGACCAGTACTACCGGCTGCCCCCCCCCTACTTGGTCCGGAAATGGCCCTACCAGACTGGGGTTTGGAGACAGGAGACCATCCTACCCGAGAAGGAACTTTTAGCAAGAGCATATCAACCTGCCATGCACCACCTAAACTCCCACCACACCACCAGATGAGGTGATGTGAATTTTTTTTTTTTTTTTTTTGTAATTTATGTCCTCCTACATTAAGTCATATCGGACGATGAATGAAATGGGTGAAGTGATGCTCAAATGAGTCCGGGATCCATGGAGCTTAGTTACCCGACATTCGTCTATCAGGATAAGGGAAAACCCTGGAAAAACCTTACCCAGGTAACTCACCGTAACTGAGATTCGAAATTGGATGTGAAATGATAAAGGAGATGATATGGATGATAGGAAATTCGGGGGATCAAATTAACTAATCCAGCATTCACCTGACGACCCGGAAAACCCCCGAAAAAGCCCATGGGTAAGGTAGGTCAACTACGGGAATCGAACCCACACCTACCGAATACAGGCTACAGACGAAATCATCTGAGCCATCCCACTCGGTAATACTACTGAAAATGAATATTTTGAAAATAAAAGCTGATTAATAATTGAAATATATCAAATAAGAATAAATATCTGCTGTAAATGATGAGCAGCATGAAATTACAATTTTTCGTAACACTACGATGACAATCTAACCTCACATATCTGTTTTCAACCCTTATCCATCTTATTTAATTATATTATATATGTTATCCTGTTTTATACTTCACGTTTCATTCTCTTTCATTCAAATTGTTCTTAACTGTTATCTATTTGTTAATATTATATACTGACTACCTATTGTATATGTTAGAGAACAGTAATTCCTCAGTTGTTAATTTGTATATAGTACCTATGTAATTTATCAAAGGCTTGCATAGCAATACTGATCATGACAGTAAAAATTAAAGAAAAAGAAAACCATCAACAACAAACAGAATATGTGCAACTGCAGAAACGCTAGTCTTACTCTTCTCATTGAGTATGGACTGCTAGTATAAAACCACCTTATGCAATAGATATTGGTACAGTGCCTTCATTTTATGACAAGGCCACTGACCACGTGTATACCCGTTCGACGACCCTGCAAGGTGCGGTACGTGGGCCTCATGACACCTATGAGTTATATTTTTACAGCAAACTTACCTTTATTTGACGTATTTTATTCTTGCGAACCTCTTTTCAAAAATGTACGTTGATGGGAACGCTCATATTTCCTAGTGCAAAGTATTTCAAATGTGGAAATGTGTCATTTGGCAGATGGTTATAAATATCAATCAATTTAACTACGTTAGATTTGTCCTTCAGTCTGTCATTAAACTGTATAACAGTAATCTGAGCACTTACTTTTATTTACTCTTCCGGAATACATGAATGAATTAACACAGCTGCAACGTTTACTTCTGTATGTATTTTTGAGTTTTGTAGGTTGGCCAAGCAAACGCAGCTCGCTAAATGGGTTCGGCTCCCAGTCGTAATTTGCCAAATCCTTGTCTGTGGTAAACCTTTCAATCTCAATGAAAATGTGTTGCTTATTTATATTTTCATACATAAAAATTACAATACTAATCATGGCATAGGTACCCATTTTATATCTCCGCTATGTAGAAATGCCTCAATAGATCGCTTTCCGCGCCAGCCACAATTTTGGATGTCCCTTATGCAGCAATTCGATGCGGTGTTAGCTCGTATAAAGAAATACCTAAGAAAAGCTTAAAATAAACGGGAAAACTGTAGTTTGGATCTGTAAACAGAAATTGAGAGATGTGTAGAAGTTTGGCAACACTGGTGAATGAAGGGTGAACAAGAAAAGGAAAGCGCAACTGATATGGGGCAAGTTCCGGCGCCCTAATTTCAGTCCGGCTGCTGCGGAAGAAACCTACATGTTTTATTGGCCACACTATATTTTGTTCCTTGGTAGCCCCTCCCCTTGCACTAAGTTTGTGGTAATCCACTAAGCAATGCTGCGGATGTTTATGGGTGCCGTAATTCTTTGCGGTTCTTCTGGTCAAGTACAGCCTCCTCGTTACCAAGCATCACACTTCTTTTAGTGGCGTTCGTATTACTTCACCTAGTCCATCTTTATTCAGCAGTCACGCATGCTCTTAAGCGTTGCTGTGAATAAAGCAACCACAGATGTGTTGTACTGCATCACATATTCTCTTGTTTCGTTAGTAAACAAGCACTAACATATTATAACAATGTAAGTTTTACAAAAGAGCCATTAAAATCACTTTTAAAAAGCAAGTAATAGATATATTCATCCAGCTTTGAATCTAAAGAATTAACACTAAATATTTTGTGCTAACACAGCACGGTATAACTTGTCATTTTGTTTACTCAAGATGATTACGAATCGTGTATCGATTGTCATTTTACTTTAATCATAACTATAAAAAGAACATATTTAATTCAAAGAACAACATAAATTGCAGCTCTGCTCATTTTATGCTTTCCCTCTGTTACTTTCTTACTGTCTATTTTTAACTCCTTTCTTCTCTACTATCCCTCTCCCTACATCTGCATTTTTACCTCTACCTTTCATCCTTTATTATATGAGAACTCCTAGCGGTTTACCGAGAGAAACACGAGTCAGTTGGAGAATTTAATGTCATGTTGGCACGTTGGCCATAGTAGCTCAAATGGTTAGAGCGGCTGGACGGAAACCAGAAGATCCGTGGTTCAAATCCCGGCTATGGCATTGGATTTTTCATTCTGGCTCTACCCTTTCATAGTCAACCAAACTGCTTTCTCAGGAAACCCCGTATTTCGTTAATTGTCCTTCATTTCGTTGGTTGTCTATTTTGTTTTATCAGTTAATTAACGTCCTCCAACATAAGTCATATCGGTGGATGAATGAAATGGTTGAAATGATGCTCAAATGAGCCCAGGGTCCCTAGAGCTTAGAGTTACCCGATATTCATCTTTCAGTAAAAGGGAAACCACTGAGGGGAGGGAACCTTATCTAGATAACTCCCCCTGACCTGCCTTGATAACTGTTGACTCATTGAGAGGTACAGAGGTACATGTGACCTGCTCAAATGTGCACGAGTGACGTCATGCAAATCAATGGTAGGGTAAGATCTTTGCTTCCACTAGCAGACTGCTGATAAATCCAGTGGGTTAGATTACGGATGACTAACCTGATACCTCTTTCTTCTGACAAATAAACAAGTGGACTCGAACATAAACCTCTGCGCAACATGTATGTACTTGCCTCTGGTTTCGTTCATTATTAATTGAAAAAAATGAGAACGAAATGTTATTATATATTTAAATATAAATATAGTGCGATCCATATAAACCTGAACCATTTCAATAGGCCATAACTTATGAACCAATAACCACAAACGTGTAACTTTGGGAGGATATAATACATAATTGGGAGATTACATTACACTATTTGCATCTCATACAAAATGTTGGAAGTGTCCTCCAACAGAATCTATGGATCGTTGGTCCCATTTTCTTTGATACTACTGTAGACACTGAAGTTTTAACCAGTTTCTTTGATAATCGAATAATCTCAAAAGCTCTGTGGCCCCCCAGATGCCGTGACCTAACCTCACCGCAATGTTTCTTGTAGGGGTATCTAAGGAAATAGTGTACAAGAGTAGGCCATGGACAATTGATGTTCGCAAGGAATCCATTCGAAACGAAATAAGTAACATTGGCGAGCATTCTCTCAGTAAAACTTCAGAGAATATCGTGAGACGAGTGCAAATATGTATAGATGCTGGTGGAGGACACTTCCAACATTTTCTCTGATATGTAAATAGTGTAACGTAATCTTACAAAGTTGCACGCGTGTCCTATTATTGATTCAAAAGTTATGGAGTATTGAAATGACTGAAGTTTATATGGGTCGCACTATACGAACGATTCAGCATAAATACAAACTTTATGGGGTAAAATTAATATTCAAACATTAAGAATGATAGAAATTTATTTATGTTGACTTCAACTTATTTAGGACTTTTTCGTAAACATTTATTTTGTGCAATAAAGATTATTGCTTATAGTAAATAAAACTTACGGTTATGTTGAATACCGCAGCTTATTTTATTTCAATACACAAACGGTGAAAGAAAGAAGAGAACGAGGAAGAAGAATGATATTTAATTTTCAACGTTCTTTTTTGTTTAATTGTAAGTTTATTGAGGAATTTATAGGCAGATGGCGTTGATTTCAGTATTAAATAATGCACATTGTATATGGGAAAAGACTGCAAACAATTGTAGAGTAGAAACAAAGAACATTCTAAGGATAGAAACAAATTCTTCGAAGCGTTTTACTGCACTATATTTCTAATTAAATCCGTCATGTTGGTGTCTCCGATTATAAAACCTGTTATAAACAAACGCAGCCTTGTACAGTATTAGTCACCGTCTCTAGGGTATTCAATGTGAAGTTTACTACGGTAATGTCGAAAGTTGGTTTTGTGAAGCAAACAGAGTACACTCATCTAATGATCAGTTATTGTATAAAAGTAAACTTAGATACTTGTTTTGATTTCCAAATGAAGATGTTTGGTAAAGTCGGATTTCAATTATACCTATTCATGCAAAGCTCCTAATTATACTGCATGTGTCTAATGCTTACTGGCATACTGTCCTTCTACTCACGATTTTCTGCATATTGTTTTTGTGTGTTCTATATGTACCGAGAGACAGGGAAAGGACAGGGATAAAGACACGGAGAGGGAGAGTGAGAGAGGTGGATAAGATTATTCCGTAGAATCTCAAATACCAGTTAAGTAGTTGATTTGTGGGGTTTCAAAAACACCTGCGTTAGCTGTTTTTGAAACCCCCTTGTTAAAACTCGACGCGAAATCCGCCTGTCCAAATATCGAAGAGGTTGTGTGTTGGTTGTGTTAGAATCCTCATGTTAAAATATCGAAGGGTTGGTTGTGTAGTAACACGTGTGTCACGTGTTAATGAAATCCGAGCCTTGAAAGTCGAGTAGAAATCTGTGTTTAAAAAAATATATATATTGATGTGCTGGCGTTCGTGTGCCACCGCCCCTCCAGGAGCTTGACGACGACGACGACGACGACAACAACGACAACAACGACGCATCTCTCCCAAGCCTGCAAGGGCAATCGTGTCATTTTGTTGTATGTATGTGAAATGTAATTAACTGATGAATGTAATTACTGAAAAAAAATGTGAATGGATTTCAGTATTCACACACACACACACACACACACACACACACACACACACACACATGCACACACGCACACACCGCTCCGTCCCTCCCGGCACGCATGCAAATCGAATGGAAAAAATGTATTTATTCACGTAACTAAGTATACATTATTAATTAATTTATTTGTTTATTTAAGTATTTATTGAGTTATCCATTACAGTTATTGGGCTCCTGAGGAATCTGGCACTCTATGTGTGCTAAAAAGCGATCCTTTCCCTCTGTTCAAAATATAAATGCATATGCAGTGAAATGTTAAGAGAGTCAAGTAAAGATTTAGCGAGGATGAATGTTTATTGCTACAGCTGTAGCCACCCCAACGGAACAGCGAAT
Organism: Mantis religiosa; assembly: GCA_030765055.1. NCBI lineage: Eukaryota > Metazoa > Arthropoda > Insecta > Mantodea > Mantidae > Mantis > Mantis religiosa. Next base: position 94,229,792 of record CM060959.1, read on the forward strand.
CCATATAACTTACTTGGGGTGAAATATTACACACACCTGCGCTAGGAATCAATTAACGCAGCTGGATTCTAAAAATTCACTCAAGCGTAAAGGAGACAAGCCAACGAGATATCTATGCAATGAAATAAATAATGTAATAAGAATAATTGTAATGATATAAATCAGCTTAGTAGAAAGATGCCAAAACGTCGAAAAGCCATGCAAAGTCAGCTATAACAATCCTAGTGCTTCTTAAAACGTCTGTACACCAAATAGGCGTATAACTACGAGAAAAATGTTTCTAAATAAATCTAATAAAATGCAGTAATCGCTCGAGGCGTTAGACTTAACGAATTGAAGTTAAAAAAGGATTCTAAAATAGGATTCGCAAAAATAAAACATTAAAACCAATTTTACTTAGAGATAATGACAGTAGTCCGCTAGGCTTAACGCGTCGAATATAGCATATATAAGTAACTAAGAATGCAAATACGAATTGGACAGTATCAAACTTTTAATAATACATCAAATGTTGTAAGACTATGCCGTCTCTGTCCCATCGTCGACGTTTTCAAAAGGCAGCGCAGGTAGGAACGTCGAACTGAAAACTTGTATTTATTTAGCTACCTATTTATTATTTATCTGTTAATGTATTCAGTTATTGGGAGCTCGATGAATCATACTCCATGGAAATGTGTGGTAAAACCGAGCCATTCCCTCTGTTAAAAATAATGCGCATGCAGTGAAATGTTAGGAAAGGTAGGTAAAGATTTATTGAGAAATAATGTTGTTCGCTGCAGCTAAAACCACCCCAACGGAAGAGAGAATCCGTATAACTTACTTGGGGTGAAAAAATTACGTACACGTGCGGGTAGGAATCAATTAACGCGGCTGGGTTCTAAAAATTCACTCGAGCGTAAAGGAGACAAGTAAACGAGATATCTATGCAAACTTAATAAATAATGTATTAAGGATAATTGTAATGATATAAATCAGCTGAGTAGAAACATGCCAAAACGTTGAAAAGCTATGCAAAGTCTGCTATAATAATGCCAGTGCCTCTTAAAACGTCTGTACATCGATTTGGTGAATAACTACGAGAGACACGCTTCTGAATAAATCTGATACGAGAGACTAATCCGTTCGAGGCGTTAGGCTTACCGAATTGAAGCAAAATATCACTGGAAGGAATAAAAACATAAATTATCTAACGGTCACACTTAAACGGTCCTTCGGAATAATACAGTTGCATTAAGTAGCAATACAAACTCGAAATACAGCTTGCAATAATTAAAAATGCAATAAAAGGTTATACTCATATTATGGATGGCATTATGATATTATTAGTTTGCTGCAATACAAATTTGAAATATTGTTCAATGAGGTAATTACCATGAATGCACTAAGGTGAACAGTGGGTGTGACATATTCCACTTCATCCAAGCTAGCCAATCAGGGTGCAGGTAGCAGTATCGTAATAAAGGGTATAAACGACCAATCGCCACACGAGTGCGTGCGCAACGTAAAAGGGGTGGAAACTTTCTAAAGAGTATATATATACTTACAGTTAATAGCTATAGATCTTATATTATTTAATTTTTAGTTACTAGATACATAAGATGACAGGTTAAAACTCTACTCTAAGTTTAATAGTTTATAGCGAAAGAAGCAGAAGCATAAACTTAAGGATGTGTGCAAACAGGTTACAGCCAGAATGGAAATTTTGGGAGGGGGTGCTGAGGTAACAAAACAGTGAACCGAGCGAATAAAACAGCACATCAACAACTGAAACGTAGCAGACAGCATCAACATGAATGAAGGTAAGCAATATGCATATGTCTATGTACAGTAATTTCCACGTAATGAATCGAAGCGTTGAATAATATGCGTGAATTTATAATTCCAGAATCGATTCTTCACGATTTAAATCAGCTTGCGGAAGGAGGTTCCTATCTCCCGACGAAGAAGTTACGAGAGATTCCCCGAGACGTGCCACAAGCCATACACGATGTCAAAATCGTGAAGACGAGATACGGTGATAGAGTCGTACTTAAGCTGCAAGAATGCCAGGTTTTTTTGCCCGAGAGATTTAAGAAGATGACAGCAGCTCAAGTGGATGCTGTTAATCAGGGTGGTTGGAGTTTCGTGTATTCCGGTGAAGAAACTCTGGAAAATGGATTCAAGAAGCACAAATTAACTTTTTTAAACAGTCGGGAGTAACCAGTGAAGGTAAGACTTTACAAAAAAACTAAAATCGTGCTGCACTACTGCTATGAAGTGTCAATCTCTTGATGTCAAATATTTCAGTGTAAGTTAAAGTAATTAGCGTTAATCTGTTAATATTTGTGAATGGAATACCTAACGAATTAGTCATTCTATATAAAAGGCAAATCGATAAGAGTAATAATGCAAGCAAATTTAACGTTTTAAAAGTCATTAATGCATATCTGCAGCCAATCGACGGGAAGTTGAGGAATTCAATTAACTAATTAAACAGCCAGTAGCCATATACAAATGAGTATATTGTGATGATGCATTATGTATAACGTGTTTTTTCAGGGAAACATGTTACGTGTATAATCTTATTTCTTTTCCAGAAAACATGTTACGTAAGTCAGGATAAAATTTCAATAAAATACAGAGGTGCAATTTAAAAAAAAATTCAATAAAAGACAGAGGTGCAATTTAAAAAAAAAATCCATATTAGGGAATGCAGTACTCTGAATGTTCTAAATCTTTGTTATTCAAAAGATACAGTTATCATTTAATTCCACTGCAAATAACATACAACTTATTTCTTTTAAGGAAAACATGTTATGTAAGTCAAATTCAAAGTTCAGCAATGTTAATAAAGTAATCATTTTAAAGCTTAAAAATATAGCATTGCCATGAGTGTTCAAATGTTTATTATTTTAAAAGTGTAATTATTCGTGTTTTCTGACATGTTTAATCCATAATTTCAGGAGGTGTAACGAGTCGCAAGAGACCGGGCATGCAAGATATTCAAGCAAGTAGTGCAAAGCAGGCGAAACGCAACGACAAAACATTGGAATGCATTACTGTAGAATCAGCGTTCCAGCACAGGATCTTCACAGGTACCATAAAAAATTCTATACACGAGCTAGATCCATCAACGTTCTTGAACTTGTGCAAACCCCTTGTTACCAGTGAAATCCAGAAGGCCATAAGAACTTACAAATCAGGAATTAAATTAGCCGGTACTTTAGCATGTCAATATATAATAACTTCACCCGATAATGAAACAGTTGAATCGATTAATTTTAACAGTAAGATGGATGCGATATTGCAATCGACAAACAAATCTGAATGGTATGAAATTAAACTGAAACAGCCTATAATCACCCATCTAGAAAATTTTGAAACAAAAGCCAGTTCGAAAGCGCTTTACAGGATAGATTCGCTAACTTTATACGCATGTCAGTACGATCCGTTAAACGCAGGTTGCTTTAAGCCGCTGCCATCGTGGATAAAATCAAAGAGAGCTGTCGTGAATATTCGGAATACTGACTTTAAATGTTTTGCATATTGTATGCTGGCAGCAAAATATCCAGCTCGCCAGAACAGGCATAGAGCTAGCACGTACAGTAAATATGATATATATCGCGAATTCAATTTTAAAGGAATAAACTTCCCCGTCGCCCTTCATGACATTGAATTATTCGAAAAGCAAAATCATGATATCTCGGTGAACATATACGGGTTAGAGAGAGAATCCATTATCATCTTATATCAGACGAGGGAGCAAAAGATAAACCATGTGAATCTTCTAATGATCAATTCGCATTATTCTCTCATAACCGATATGTCGCGTCTAGTAAGTAAGCAGATATCCAAACATAAAAGTAAAAAATTTGTGTGTGAATCTTGTAATGCATGGTTTTCGACTGAAGTTATTCTGAAGAAACATAAACTGAGATGTATGAAATGTCAAATTATTAGCATGCCTCGCGAAGGAATAAATGATGTTATCGAGTTTCAGGCTTACTCAAAATGCGTTAAAGTCCCTTTTGTGATATACGCTGATATCGAGACTATGTTAATAAAAGTGCCATCGTGTCAGCCCGATGCGATGCATAGTTGGACACGTGATATGCACGTGCACGAGGCGATATCCGTTTCGTTGCACCTGGTCTGCAGTTATGACGAGACACTAACAAAATTCAAAATATTTAGAGGTTCGTATGCAGTTGAAGAGTTTCTTAGAGAATTAACTGTGATTGCCGAGGATGTGCTTAGGATATACGGTGATGTGACAGAGATGCATATGAGTGATGAGGATGAATTAAATTTCAGAAATGCAGTCCAGTGTCACGTATGCAAAAAGGATTTCGATTCTGACTCGATTAGGGTGCGTGACCACGATCATCAGACCGGATTATATATAGGGCCTGCTCATAAATCATGCAACCTCAATAGAAAAACGCCAAACTTTATCCCGATATTTTTTCATTGCCTATCAAAGTATGATTCGCATTTCATAGTAAAAAAGTTATCGTATGACAATGAACCCATTACATGTATTTCGCAAACATCGGAGAATTATCTGTCATTTAGTAAAAGATACACATCTAATGGTAAATCAATATTCCTCAGATTTCTTGATAGCTACCGCTTTCTGGATTCTAAACTGAGCGATCTTTCTGATATGCTAGAACCTCAAGATTTTCGGTACACAAATAAGATGTACGTTGATCCTAAGCAACGTTTGTTAATGCAACGGAAAGGTATTTTCCCATATACATATTTAGATTGCAAGGAAAAATTAAATGATTCCAAATTACCTCCTCAAGAGTGTTTAGATAATATAAGCAATGATGATTACATGCACGCATGCGCGGTATGGAGAGAATTTGGTATACAAAATCTCGGTGAATACTCTGATCTTTATCTCAAGACGGATACGATCTTATTAACAGACATCTATGAAGAATTCCGAAGTTTAAGTATCGATATGTATGGCTTAGATCCTTGTCATTACTATACAGCTCCTGGCCTATCATATGACGCAATGTTACCAACGAGCCGCGTGCAAATATCGCTGATTACCGATCAAAATATGCTGGAATTTTTCGAATCTGCGATTAGAGGCGGTATCTGCACTGTATCAAAACGTTATTCCAAAGCAAATAATAAATACATATCTGCTTACAATGAAGCGGAATCGATTAAATACCTATCATACTTGGATTGCAACGGACTTTATTCACACATTATGACTGGGAACGCTTTACCGTATGCTCAATTGAGACGGTTAAACGATAACGAAATTAATTCTATAGATTTTTTGAGCATCAGACATGATTCAGATACAGGTTATGTTTTAGAAGTAGACCTGGAATATCCGGAGAACCTTCACGAGTTGCATAACGACTTGCCATTATGTCCGCAGAGTGAGATAGCTCCGGGTGATAATTACAAAAAGTTACTTGCAACGTTGAATCATAAGGAAAAATATATATTACATTACAGAAACTTGCAGCAGTGTGTAGAGCTCGGTTTGAAAATGAAGCGTATACATCGAGCGGTATCCTACAAACAATCCTTTTGGCTTAAGACGTACATTGATTTAAATGCTGCTAAACGTATTGAAGATAAAACAAAATTCGGTCAAAATTTATGGAAGAAAATGAATAATTGCGTATATGGTAAATTTATTGAGAACGTCAGACGTTACAATTCCTTTCACCTAGCGAGCAATTGGAAACAGGCAAGAAAGTTAATATCACGACAGACATTCATACGATACGTAATTTTTGACGAGAACCTTATAGGACTCGAACTGGTAAGGGAAGAAATTAAGATGACGAAACCGATTTATATAGGACAAGCCATTCTAGATCTTTCAAAACACTTGATGTATAATTTTTATTATAATATTTTGAAGAAACAGTTAAAAGATGTTATGTTGAATTATACGGATACCGATGCATTTCTGTTTGAAACCAGTAGTGACATTTATGAATTTATTAAATCTAATATACATCTCTTCGATACATCTAATTACCCGATCGATAATGTGTACGGTATTCCGTTGATGAATAAAAAAGTCGCTGGTCTATTTAAAGATGAATTATCGGGTAAAGTTATGACAGAATACGTAGGTTTACGTTCAAAATTGTATTCATATCGATACGATGGCAAAACGGTCAAGAAATCTAAAGGCGTTACGAGTGATGGCATGCGGTGCATAACGTTTGAGGATTATCTATCCTGTGTAAATGATATGACAGCCGTACGTCATGCTAAACAGACGTGCTTTAGAAGTTATAAGCACGTTGTTCGAACCATCGAGAGTAATAAAGTTGCTCTTAGAGGATTCGACACGAAGCGATTTATACAGAAAAATTCACATGAAACCTTGGCCTGGGGTCATCATTCTGTACCATTCGATAAGTAATCGTATAAAAAATATGTGAAAAAATCTTGTAAAAAAGTTGACAATGTATTTTAAAGCTAGCAAAAACATGTGAAATAATTTGCTTTTTTAATGATTTGACACAAATATTTAATTTTTCAACATGTGTACATGCAGCAGTGCAAGCGTGATTGAAGTAATGCTTTTTGTGATTTGAGATAAATCTTTACACTTTATAAAACTTATGTACATGAGTCATGATGTCATTTTAAGCATGTCTTGAAATACGTTGTCAAGTTTTGGTGCTCATTCATTGCTTTGAGTTGCTGATGGTATGTATAAATACCTTTGGAGGACTATAATCCCGCTTATGTATGGGGATATAATATGATATATAATATGAGATTATTGCATCTCTCAATTCCTTAAAAGAGGTAACAATTAATTTTAAACTTATGTTTAAGGACTTTAACGTGCATAATACTTAATTTGTTTTATGTATACATGCATATTGGGATAAAGCTATAATTTGGACAGGTGTTTACTATTCTATTGATGCGTCGTTAATTTTTTTTTTTTAAAAAAGTAACCATTAATTTGAACTTAGATTTAAGGATTTTTCAAGTGTAAGACACTCAATTTGTGTTTATGTATGCACGCACATTGAAACTTTTTAAAATGTAAGCATCATTAACCATTAACTTTACCGGATATTGATTGGATAATATTATAATTACGGTGCTGGGGACTACATTTTCGCTAGTACGCATCTTTAAAATGTAAGCATCTATTTGAACTTGGATGTAAGGAGTTTTAACATGTGAAAATACCTAATGTGTTTATGTATGCATGTGTACTGAAGCTCATTTTATAAAGAATGTGAGCATTATTCTCTATTAAATTGAAGTTAATTTAGGGGGTTTTAACCTGTTGTGGATGCATTATCTCTACAGGATTTATTTAGAATAAAAGTATGGTTTCTTGGGATGGGTTACAATTATGCTTATATATGTATGTTTTAAGAAAATATATACATTATTCACTATGAACTTTGAACTTAGGTGTAAGGAGTTTTAACCTGTTGTCGATGTATTATATATAGAGGATTTAGTTGGGGTAAACATATAATTTTGGGGGGACCGCATTTCTGATTATGTTTGTAGGTATATTGAAATTCTTTTGAAGATTAAACATTAATTTGCACTAATATTAAAAGAATTTAACATGTAAAACACTTTACTTTTATTTATATGCACATGTATTGAAGCTGTTTAAAACACAGTGTAAGCATTATTTTTAGAGGATTTAGTTGTGATGTTCTACTGAAAAATTTCTGTTTATGTAGCCACGTATACTGAAACTATTTAAAAAATATAACCATTATGTTTAGAGGATTTAGCTGGAAAGGAATTATAAAATAAAAACACTAAATTTTTAGGAAAATATCTTGTGTATTTATTTATTTATTTATCAATAAAACATACATTCCTTTTTACACAATATCCTTAACATCGATCCATTCCTTTGTAGGAAAACCCAGCCACTTAACGTACGCACGATTACCACGTCGGCGTATCACTCTCTCAACAAGGTATACATTAGGATGGCGTGTTTTTAGTAGTTCGTGACCATAAAAACCGCCCTGTATTTCATTTCCTTCTGCATCCTCCAGAAAATAGACAACTGGGTTAGTATTCCTTGCACGAACAATCCGAAAGATCTCCGTACTCCAATTGGCCGTGTAACCTTTCTCAAGTAGTCCCTTGTACCTGGAAATCCTTACACGATCACCGACATGAAAACTCCTTGCATTCCTTTTCTCTCGACGTTCACGCCCGCCATAACGATATACACTAAGGAGCAGATCGTTGTTGCTGACGTCACGGGGCTTCATGCGAATCGTCGTATGGTAGGTATTGTTGTATGAATCGATGATTCTAGGTAGCATTTGTAACCACTGATGCGAACCCTGAATCAGGAATTCTCTATGCATGTTCATTTTAATTGTTCTAATCAACCTTTCCACTGCTGCAGCCTTGATGCTACTGAAAGTACTGTAATGATTGATTCCATTCCTAAGCATTAATTGCCTGAAATGACGATTGTAAAACTCCTTCCCATTATCACTTTGAACGTTCTTAGGAGGTGAATTCAACTCTGATAGGATACCGTGCATAGCTCTTGTCACGCTAATGCCACTTTTATCTTTCAATGCTCGTGCATAAGCCATTTTAGAATAGAAATTAATAGCAATAAGAATATACTTATAATTTCTATTTTCTTTTGCATAAGGTATCATTTCAATAAGATCTATTTGTAGTAGATCATTAAGACCTTTACTTATTATTTTACGGCGTAAGAAGCGCCTTCTTGCCGGCGAGTGTAATTCGCTTGCTATGACACGTTTAATCATGCTATGATTTTCGAGTTTTTTAATTCTGTGATTATTTCCTGAATCTCTGCTGAATGGTTAAAGTTACCCGCATCCCTCGATGCAATGAGTAATCTCAATCTGTCTATTAGAACGTTGGGATCGGTCCAATAGATGTAATCCAGTTTTCTGCCGGGTACGTGCTCCTTCCAGTAGAGAGCCGAGCCCGTGCGACTGGAAACAAGATCTCGAATAATATTGCGATACTTGTAACCGCGGCTTGCTCTTATACGCCCGCTCCTAGCGTATCCCTGCCTGTAAACCTGAGTATTCTGCAATATCTGCGAATAGGCGTCCAGATCCTCTTCGGTATATGATGAATTGAGCGGCGATCGCTTGAAGAGCAATTCGTACAATCCAGGACTTGCATCGTAGCTCTCTTGCCCTATCTGAATACCGTCATCGGTGAAATCGATAGTTTTATTCCCTAGTTTATATTCTCCATCTTCATACCGCACGCCGTAGGTGGCATCCATGTCGCTGGAGCTAGCGGATCGAACCTTCTTCAGGTACTCTGCAAGTAGATCATCCTCCTCCTCATCCCCATCCTCTTCTGCATCGTTAACGAGTGGTTTTGACTTGTCACGATCCCTGTCGGCTATAACCTTCAAGGGCTCGGTTACAGGCTGGAGAACCTCGGACATGACGCGGTGAGTTTCGAACTTGAGACCTTTCAGGGAGCGTAACTTTTCTCGTATTGCCCTACTGTGACGAGCGATTGATTGTTTGAGAGTTATACCTTCGGCATCCATATTGTACTGAATGTATAATTAACCTACTGCAGATATTTTATATGAAATTATAATTTCTATACTTAACATGTGACCATCCTTAGCACGTTCCACTGGTGCTGTGAAAGTGAGTAAATCACCAGTTCGAATAGGGACAGGATACCTTTCAACTAATTTATCGTTTATTGCAAACATTGTGTCATGCGCCGTATGAGGGTGTATTGATGAAAGCATAGAACAAGAAATTACATTCCCATTTCCTGGAGACTTGTAGAATTCGAGACCCGAGGATAACGTATACCTTAACGAGGGACCTCTAAAGGGTCGTGTATGCAGTGAAATGATGAGCTGACCTTTCAGTTGTTGTAACATGCCGTTTACGATATGTCTCGTCTGTATTTTCATGTTGTCAATATCGTTCACTGCACTGGTTAGATTCTTATCCAGTTCCGTCTGTCGCTCGGTTATATCTTTCACGGCCTTTTCCACCGCTGTAGATATAGTTTCGGCAACGGTTGCTATCGTTCTAGTTAAACCGGTTTGCAGTTCATTCTGTTTCTGTATATAGAACCGATTAACATATTTCATGGTTGCAGCATCGTTATCCTGTGCAGGATGGGCTATATCCTTTAATCGTTTCATTCGAAATGATAGATTAGCATCAGACTCTAGAATTGGCATTCTGGCATCTATATACTTTTTATTGATAACATCGTGATCGTCAATGGGATCCAATAGAGCTTTCATCCTTATAGCATCCAGAATGACATTGTTATCCGAATCACGTTTAAATGCATATTTTGTTAAGTATTCCATTAGATGTTCATATTGGAGGTCGAGGGATTTTTGTATGTGATTCCTAAGCATAGCTTCAAACTGGCCCATGCGTTGATATGAAGCCTGTTCGCTGAAGATCTGCATTCGACTCTCGACATCACTCGTACACGCGTCCACATAGCTCTTAGTTGACGCGTCATCACTTTCCTCAGGATCGTGAACGTTGCGCAATCGCTTTCCCTTGAATTGATAGTTTCCCGATCCATCTCTACTTATGGTATACCGGTTAATCACGCCCCGGGAGGGTATGACTCTCCGAGATCCGAACCTATCGATACTCATGACTACAATGAAGGATGCGCGTTATTTATTCACTCTGATAAAGATGTCGAAACCGTGACGGTAGCGTCCTTCGTTCAAAGGGAACTCGGGTACTATGACAACGAAAGGTCGCGAGTTCGATCCGTCATTACTCTCCCAAACTTGTTTACACATGTCCTTAAATTCCGCATACGTCATATCTGTGTTTACGTAATCATCATATATATGCTTTAAGTTGAGGTTATCCTGTCTGAAGAGCACGATCTTATTTGCATTATCTCTAATTAAATGTTTAGGCACCTTCGCATATGACTGTGCTAAGTATACGGCATCGACATTGCGATGTCTACCCATGCTGTAATATGACGCTATTTTTCCATGCTTCTCATTTATGACATCATCGAATACGAATATGGAGTTTCCTCGGGCTTCGGATGGTTGAACCACCTTCTCGCCATCCTCGAACGTGAAAACTCCAATATCGGGTATGGTTTTTAGCACCTTGAGCAAATACTGGTATTTCGGTTGGTGCAACGATTTTGAATATATGTAGAGATTCTCGAACCTAAGACCATTTTCATGGATGAGCAAGTTCAGTAGAACGTTCGTCTTTCCAGCATTCGAACTACCCAAGAGGAGTGCTCTGACGTTGCACGGGAAGAGCGCGCCGTGTCGTCCTTTGCGTATGTCGTTGTCGAAATCGAGCACCTGTATAGGCAACTTGCACTTTTGCTTCACTACTTCCATATCGCAACTAAACATATAAATCATAACGTTTGCTTTTTTATTTCATAGTAAGCCATGAACTCTGCAGGCGTAAAGAAGGGATCCGGAATCCTTAATTCGCTAATTAATTCTCTTCCGTTTGAGGCTCATTTACCAGGGTACCGATTCTGTGGACCTGGAACGAAACTACATAAGCGTCTGCAGAGAGGGGATTCTCCCAGAAACGCTTTGGACTCAGCCTGCCTCGCTCACGATCTCGCTTACGCCACTCATCAGGACGCAGATTCGCGACGTTTGGCCGATAAGGAACTCGTTGAAAAGGCTTGGAGTCGAGTAAAGTCTGCTGACGCATCTTTCGGCGAGCGACTTGCAGCCCGACTTGTAACAGCCATCATGAAGGGGAAAGTTGCCATGGGCGCTGGAATGCGTAAGCGACGCAAGAGGATCATACCGAGCCCTCGAGGCGGTTTTTTACCTCTGATCCCGCTTTTGGCGGCTTTGGGCGCTGCAGGTAGCCTAGCCGGTGGCGCTGCTCAGATCGCCACGGCTGTGAATAAGAAACGTTCCGCGGAAAGACAGCTTGCAGAGTTGAGTCGTCACAATCAGAGCATGGAGGGTTTAGCTAGGGGTAAAGGCATTCGACGTAAGAAGCGCAAGGGCAAAGGATTGCATCTTCGTGCAAAAAAATCGGGGCGAGGCCTGTATTTATCCCGGAAAAAGCCCTAAGTGCTGCAGAGATCGATGCCTATGCACGACGACTGCGCATTCCTCATTTTAGAGGTGTGTACATGATAGACAACTTACCTTCACGTCCTCGACATGTAGAAAGGATTATCGTAAATTTGGATATCTCGCGTAACCCGGGAACACACTGGGTTGCGATACGCAAGGATGGAGATGTTGCATTCTACTTTGATAGCTTCGGTAATCTAAGACCACCGAAACAGATTGAGTCCTACCTCGAGGGTGTTAAACTCATGTACAACACCAAGAGGTTTCAGAATTTTGGATCTGTGATTTGCGGTCATCTGTGCCTGCAGTTTCTCTTATAAAACGGATTTACCGACTTGAATGTTTGATCAAAATGAGTTACACAATCACCGTGAGCGGTTCGAATGCCAGCTTCTCTAGCTTTCTCAACCCGCCTCTTCACCTGGATCCGAATGGACTTTACGAAATAGCTCTATTGAATTTCGAAACCTTTTATTCCACTCCTAATGTGGATGAGAGCAACAACTTATTCCATTTCGCTCGTAATGACAAGAACGAGAGTATCGAGATTCCTCCTGGAACTTACGAATTAGATGATATCGCGCATTTTCTCAAGGGAGCCCTCGACGTCGAAGACGGGTTTATCTTACGTGCTAATAATAATACCATGAAGTCTGAGATAAAATGCCCATATACTATCGACTTTACTCAAGACAGATCAATTGGCTCTCTTCTCGGATTCAAAGCACAGCGTTTGATTCAACCGAACGTGATGACTGAGTCTGATGATTTGGTGAACATCTTCAAAGTTAGCATCATACGCATCGAGTGCAGCCTAGACACGGGATCCTTCATTGACGGTAAACACGGTCATTCTCTGTACGAGTTTTTCCCGTCGGTTCCTCCCGGTTACCACATTTCGCAAGAACCATCTAGCCCTATATATCTACCAATCATCGATACGAATCTCATTGATCATCTCGACATTAGAGTGGTAGATCAGAACGGTGACGTGCTCGACTTCAGGAACGAAACCATAACCGTACGATTACACATACGTCGCAATGGGAATAAATTTTAAGCATCGTTCCTATATTAAGAAGCCTCTTTCGAGATTGGGCTATACTCGCTCATTGACAGGGCGTCCGATCACGTCGTCTAATCGAAGGTTCCTCGAGGCTTTGGGATTCAAAGTGCTATAATGGATGTCCTCGATGTAACAGGAGTACCGACCTTTGATGATAAGATTAGTAAAGAGGAGGAGCACGTCTTCCTGCCATACAATACATCGGCTCTTGACGCGAACGATGAAATTAGAATACCGTGTCAAGCAGAAGATTTGTACACTCTTCCTAGTAGAAGTTATCTCTACATAGAGGGCTCTCTCACCAAAACAAGTGGCGGACCCTCCTCCTCAAAGCTGACCAACAATGCCATGGCATTTCTGTTTGACGAAATTCGTCTAGATATGAACGGCATTACTATAGACAGAACCAGGAATCCGGGCATTTCTTCAACGATGCGCAACTATGCATCTCTGAATGCACTGGAATCCGATCGAATGCAGAATGCCGGATGGACCTATCCGGGAGTTGACGTCGACATCGTGAATTCAAAGAATGGTGTCTTCAATGCTGTAGTTCCTCTTTCGATGCTGCTGGGCTTTGCAGACGATCACAAGGAAGTCATTCTCAATAGCAAATTTGAACTGGTTGTCATTAGATCTAAAGATTCTAATAATTGTATATCGGGCAACGAACCAGCTATTATTCAACTAACTAGACTCGAATGGAGGATGCCCGTTCTTCGACTTTCAGATGGAGAGCGAGTCGAAAAGCTTAAACTCGTCAAATCCGATAAGCCACTGCACGTAGCCTTTCGAACCTTGGACCTTCACACTCAACCTGCGGTACCGCAAACTAAGGCCTTCACCTGGAACATTGCAACTACAACGAAACTTGAGAAACCTCGCTTCGTCATAGTCGGTGCACAAACCGACAGACTGAATAAGCTTAGTAAGGATTGCTCACTCTTTGATCATTGCAACATCACCAATCTGAAGCTTTATCTCAACAGCGAGTGTTATCCTTATCACGATATGAACTTGGATTTTGGAAACTCTAAATTTGCATCTCTGTATGATCAGTATTCGAAATTTCAATCATCCTATTATGGAAAAGAAAATTACCCACTTTTGAAGAGAAGTGACTTTCTGAATTATGCACCGCTCTTTGTCATCGACTGCTCGCATCAGCCTGAGGAGACCGTGACCGGGGCCGTGAATGTGAGACTGGAAGTTCAAGCCTCATCCAACTTTCCTGCACATACATCATTATATTGCCTGATTATTCATGATAAATTGTTCACCTATAAACCACTAACGCATGTTGTTCAATCTATCATATAAGGATGTAATTTTGTGGAAATAAAAAAGAAAACGAAACTCAAATTTATGTTATCTTTTTATTGATTTTAACATACATTTCCTTAACCTTTTCCCTGTCACTCCTACTTTTTGCATCGTATGAACACATTGATTTATATATGTCATGTAATTGAAATAAGTTTCTTTCAATATATGGGATTAGTCTCTTAAGTCCTCTTATGGCAATGCTATTTAGATTTATGCTGTTTAAGTTTAAGCACGTATTCAGAAACGTTACTTCATTCACTTTATTCATGCACAGTAATATATTGTACGCATATATTATATTCTCACTGTACGACACTTTTGGATGCTTACCATCTTTCAAGTAAGTTTCCAACACATCCATATTTTTCTTTATTATTAGCCAGTCTTTCTTTGTGATGTATACAAAAGTTTCATCTGTAGCTCTGATATAGAGGGATGGGAGTTCATGGTATAAGCCTATGTTCACACGGTGCCCGGAGTTGATGGGGATGTCGTCTACCATGAACACACTATTCGCCATCACTCTTTGTCACCTCTTCAGGAGCGGGGGCCATGGGTTCGAACATCATTATTATAAAGCTGTCCTTGTCGAAGATCCTCTTCTTCTTGAGCACCCTCGGCTTACAGCTCTTCTTCTCTGCTTTCTTGTCGGACCTGCGAACATGCACGGCTATGAGGATACGAATTATTACACGCTTTTATATTAAGTGTGACGTTTTCTTTTTACTCACTTTTCTTTATCTAGTTCTTTGGACGGGCCGGCTTGTTTCTCGTCACGGATTGGAGGTGTTATGTCTTCACCTTCCAAGCTTCTGTAATTACACAATGAGAGAAATCTTTTTTACCCGTACACAAAACACTATAGCTCACTAATTTCCAGTGCTTTTTCTTTCCACTTACCTGAGATATACCTTGCACTGCATCCCACACTTGCCGTATGAAGTGACTTTGTCATGATGTGCAGGATTCTTGCAGACGGTTTGATGAGTCTTTCCATCACACATTTCCTCGTGATGATCCATCCAGTGTTGCTGCATGCTCTCGTAATCTTGCAGATGTTCCCAGAAGTTGATATCGCTCTCCACTCTACTTGTTTCGCTTCTCATCTTGCTGAGTGTTAGATGACAACTGACAGATGGAAGTGATCGATCGCGCACCCTCCCTGCAGTACATTGGCGCACTGCTACGGATTCATCTGCTCACGGAATCGGTTTGCATTCCTTATTGCGTCGTGTAGGAGGGGAGGATCCATAGAGTGTTTGATTCCTACGGCTCCCGATAGTAAAATCAATACTTAGTGATTTAAATAACTACACTCGACGCGTTCCTTTTTGCAAATGTCGACAAAGGTGAAGGCGATTGACAATTCAGTCTTACAGCATTCACATATAAATAACATGCATCACCCCTATTGCAGGAGTGCCGGGGGGGCAGAGCGGTGTGTGCGTGTGTGCGTGTGTGTGTGTGTGTGAATACTGAAATCTATTCACATTTTTTTTCAGTAATTACATTCATCAGTTAATTACATTTCACATACATACAACAAAATGACACGATTGCCCTTGCAGGCTTGGGAGAGATGCTTCGTTGTCGTCGTCGTCGTCGTCGTCGTCAAGCTCCTGGAGGGGGAGGGGGGTGGCACACGAACGCCAGCACATCAATATATATATTTTTTTTTAACACAGATTTCTACTCGACTTTCAAGGCTCGGATTTCATTATCACGTGACACACGTGTTACTACACAACCAACCCTTCGATATTTTAACATGGGGATTCTAACACAACCAACACACAACCTCTTCGATATTTGGACAGGCGGATTTCGCGTCGAGTTTTAACAAGGGGGTTTCAAAAACAGCTAACGCAGGTGTTTTTGAATCCCCACAAATTAACTACTCAGTTAGACAATCTTGTTCGTCTTGTGTATAGCTTACATACATAGGTATACTAAATTGGTCGAAAAATTGGTGCCTCTCTCTCTCTCTCTCTCTCTCTCTCTTTGTGTGGACGGCCACGCCGTGGCTCAGTGGTTAGACCGCTTGGCTCTCACCAAGGCGGCCCGGTTTCGATCCCAGGCGACCGCAAAGTGAGATTTGTGGTGGACAACACGGCGTTGGGGCGGGTTTTCTCCGGGACCCCCGGTTTCCCCCGCCATCTCATTCCACCGGTGCTCCATCTTCATCTCATGCATCATCAGTGTCACCGCCTGCGGTGCCGTATGTAGTAAAAGCGGGCGTTAAACACTACACATTTCATTTCTCTTTGTGTGTGTACTTCATACGAAGAAAAACGCGAATAAATCCATCATCAGACTAGGTTTTCATAGACTAGGTTTCATAATAAATTTACGTTCTCCAACGTTGCCATATCGAACTATGAAATGGGTGAAATTATGCTCAAATGAGTCCAGGGTACTTAGAGCCCAGGGTTACTAGACAGTCGTTCCTCAGGATAACCAAAAACCCCGGAAAAGGTCCTATCCAGATAACATGCCCAGACGAATATTCGAACTTGGGAGTATGTGATTTGATGACTTATTGTAAACGAGAAGCCGGGTTCTATACCCTTAATACTGAACCCTGGTTGATTGAAATACCTCCTCACATTATAGTTTTAGTTAATAGACGTGTACCTCTAATGGGAGACAGTAGGTTATTAACTAAATTAAATTTAGGAAGATCATCTTCTGGGTTTATTAAGTTCAGTAATACAAACCTTTTCCTAAATTTGGCCAGGGATCACGGAATCGCCAATCCCTGCCGTTGTAGGCACGAATGGATTTGGCAATTGCAACATTATGTATTTATTTTCAGTAGATAAAAGGAAAGAACGACTATTTACAGTGATTTATTTGGAACAGATTTAGGTTCACTGCTGTCCAGCTGAAAAAATGTGCATATCGTAATGCAAAGAGAGTGAGCTAAGTGTCCCAGTAGGAAAACAAAAAATTGGTCAGTAAATTCATTTGTCATATGACGTGAATTCTTTCAGACGTTTCTGATGAATTATGAGTCACATTCAGTAATACTAAGAAGCTACAGAAATTACTTTTATTGGGTCGTTACATTGTTATACAAAGATTACGGATTGGCCTAGAAAATTACGCGTTACATCATACAATTGAATCGTATATTGGCAAAATATATTAAGTCAACGGTTGTGATGATGATCATGATGCTTTGATGATTCCTAAGCGTTACTCTGATTTTACATTATTGAATTGCCAGATGTTACTCTCGATAGCAAAATCCAGTAGAACTATCAATTTGCTAGC
This sequence comes from Mantis religiosa, assembly GCA_030765055.1. Classification (NCBI taxonomy): domain Eukaryota; kingdom Metazoa; phylum Arthropoda; class Insecta; order Mantodea; family Mantidae; genus Mantis; species Mantis religiosa. The sequence goes on from CM060959.1 coordinate 94,247,533, forward strand.
TAATTTGTATCTAAAGGATAACTAATTGATAATGAAGCAAAAATTGAGTGAGAGATATATGAAAATTGCGTTGTTTACAAATCATTTAAATACTGCACAAACTTTTTTGGAATAGGGTGTCGGGGTATCTCGGTAGTTTCCTTCGCAGCTCTCATGCTGCGTCTGTAGTTTGATCCCTGGCTCCGAGATGGCTCTGACTACCCCATGTAAAGTATTCAAGCGGGTCTAATATTACGCCGTAGGTCTTTTCATTCCATCGCCTTCATCACCGGAGATAATGCACTCCTCCCTCTTGAGTCTCTTCTCCCCAAAAATTGTGGAATGAGGTTAATTCCAAATATAATAGACTATATGGGGAGGATATTCGTATTCTAATCTTCAGTAATATTGAAGGGAACTGATAGATTTGTTTATAAAATGTTACTAAACTTCTGTATCCACTATTTATTTGTGTATCTCTTCTGGAGGCTTTAGTTTTTTTACCTACGTCATAAACTTACTAGAATAGTTTTGTCACACTTGTAGGTACGCACAAAAAAGTAGAGTAAGATATCTATACATATCTGTAAAAAAACGGGTCACTAAATCCTACCTTTGAAGTACCGCAGTTAACAGGTTCCTTTCCAGGAGTCATGCGTCACTGACCGTATTTTCAAAAACATCGGTCCCATTCCTTTTGCTCTTTCTGAGAATGATTCAGTTGCTACGGAGCTGTCAGGGAAGAAGAAGTCCTGAAGAAGCCCCACATAGTTGGGACGAAACGTCGACCAGAGGAACATTAAAGACGCGGTCCTACCCGGAAGACCCAGTTACAATGGACACCGGCCGCCGAAGCCTACGCACTGAGAATGGTCTTGTTACTTGTAAGCATGTTCTCCCAGTTGTATGTTCTAATGAGGTATTCTTTGAAGATTTCCGTCTCGGTTAATTTCTTATGGGGAGAATCTGGAGAACTTAGCTCAGTTCTGTCAAATTGTTACGGTTAGCAGGACTATTCATTGCATGACGAAAAGCAAAATAATGTTGTCCAAGTACTTCAAAAAATATGAAGTGTTAAAACATTCAAACCAGGATAAGGAATATCTCAGATTATGGGGCAGTTTGTGGTGTCTAACCCTTCTGGTTTATACCTAAAAAAACTATAAAATTTATTCAAAAGGAAGAGAGTCAAAGAGGCCATTCTTTAAAGAAGTTTGTTTACCTCGAAGAGTGAGGATGCCGAAAGGTTTGCCTAAGCAGAACCGTAAAGGCGATTTCAGATAAAATCTTGAAAACAAATACTAACTGTGATGACAAGTCTCGTAGCTTAATTCGTATAGCACTCCTAAAGCTATTTATAAGTAAATATAAATAAATAGACAATCAATCCCTAAAGACAAAAGCCTCCTGCTAGTGCAGGGAGTTGCTGCTATGAACTCCTTAGGGTAACAACTCCTAAAAGCCTCATGCTTGATTTTCGATACCTCCTTGTCTGTTGTGATGAGTAGTAGTTTAACGTTCAATATTCTATACACCGTGTACTCAGATCTATGTTATATTGTTTTATATCTATGTTCTATAACCTATGTTCCACTGAGCTTAAGATGATGGGTCTGTGATATTTCTCTAATTTCAACTCTAATAAATTTTGTGATCCATCATCTTAAGTTTCACTTGCGCAACTTGATGCGCGTGTTACGCCTTTATTTATGGGACAGTCACAAAGGCACAATACCAGTTAAACCCATTCAGCATACCTTGAAGACGGGAACAATCTATGCTCCCGAAACGTCGGTACATCAACACATCTAAACCTGGCTTGAAGCCCGAGAGAACTTGGAATACTCACGCCGCTAGGAAAGCTGCAGCTACTTGATTTTTGTAATTTACATTTATCCTACTTCTCCTTGAACTGCACTTCAACTCGTAACATAGACATTTCTGTTGCAAACTATGAGGCGGTGTATTTGTGGTGGCTGCTCTTTCCAGTTTCCTACATGTTTATCTGTGCTTAGCTGGTCACATCCATAGTGTTCCTGCTGTCCTTCTAAGGTCGTCTGCTCACCGTGTCTTCGGTCTCCCTATCGATCTTGGTCCTATTTTCTGAGCCCACATTGTTGTTCTTTGGGTCCATCGGCCGGGTTCCATTCTGGGCTACGTGCCCTCCCCATCTCCGTTTCACCTATAAAACTAAATTGTATTGTATTAGTCATTCATTCATGATTAACCGCCCGCCTCGGTAGCGTAGATGGTAGCGTGTCTGCCTCACATTCAAAAGGTCCCGAGTTCGAATCTTGGTCAGGGTGAGTTACCTCGATAAGGTTTTTGCGGGGTTTTCCCTTATCCTGAAAGACGAGTGTTGGGTAACTCTAAGCTCTACGGACTCTGGCCTCATTTGAGCATCAGTTCATCCATTCCACTCATCGTCCATGGAACATAACGTTGGACGTAAATTACGAAAAAAGTTCATGATTAACCTATTAAAATACCCATTCGCTATGGAGGTGCTTTGATGCAAGTAAATCTCAGTATCGCTAAGGACATATTTCTAACATTGAAGTACAAATGTTGCATAACCTTGATGGAAGATTGTCTGGATTTTCCACTTTCATTTCGTAAAGTCTTGTTTTGATATCTCGAGTAAGAAAAACCCAAAAGGGATGATTTCACTGGCCACCGAATGTAACCACGACGACCTATCCAATGTCCAGGATACAGAGAATAATGGGATCATGTGTCATTGTACTGAAATTGGTGATTTCAGACCAAATACAGAGGGACGTCTTCAGCTCATTCTGGAGGTGTTCCAGCTAAAGTCGCTCCAATGTCCAGGTGCTAAAATAAACTGACCCAATAACGATGTCCCGCCCGAATGCCGTGCACTCCGCTGAACCGGCGTGTGATGGATCATAGTGAGGATTCTCAGTAGCCCAAAAATTGATATTAACTTGCCTCTAAGTAACTGACGATATAAGACCGCCTCTTAACCTGTTCAGAGAAATCCAAACTGCCGTAATCGATTTTTGACATCCCATAAAGCAAATGTCTTTTAATAAGAATAGTATATGTGCTCTTTCAAAATCCGTCGCGTTGATTTCTTGAATCCCCAGGACAGTTACAATTCTTTTTTGCCCTAATGACAATAAAAAATGAGTGGTTAGGATATGATAATAATAGTAATAATAATGATATTGATAATGATAATAATAACAATAGTAGTAGTAATAGTAATAATAGTAATAGTACTAATAATAATGACGAAGATGAGGAGAATAAGGAAGAGAGGTGGTGGTGGTGGTGGCGGCGGCGGCGGCGGTGGTGGTGGTGGTGGCGGCGGTGGTGGCGGCGGCGGCGGTGGTGGTGGTGGTGGTGGTGGCGGCGGCGGTGGCGGTGGTGGTGGTGGCGGCGGCGGCGGTGGTGGTGGTGGTGGCGGCGGTGGCGGTGGTGGTGGTGGTGGCGGTGGTGGTGGTGGTGGTGGTGGTGGTGGTGGTGGTGGCGATCCCACAATTTTAAAATTTCCTCTCTGTATGAACACAGAAAGCAGACGTCACATCAGTAATTGTTCATAGATAAATCAAGTACATCATTTTATATTCAAGTGCTTTTTATTTTTTGAATTACACTGTTCTCTCCTCCTAAACTGCATATTTATGACAAAATATTGATATGGAATAAAATATTTCGTCTACTATAATAATTCCTTGGGTACTTGGCTAGAGCGTTGTGCTTTGGTTCACTACCTCGCAATGCCCAAGGATCGATCCCACCCTTGTAGGTGCGGATTTTAAGTCCCGGGTATAGGTCCGACACCCATTCACCATCACAAAGAAATTGGGGAGCGATACCCTTGTCTAGAAAGCCAACTTTCCGGTTGGGGGTGCCGCGATTCTGAGCACATTTCCCCGTATCGATTGGATGATCGCCCACCTCTGCCTTGCATAGTGGGCGTAAAGTTGGCGGTCGGGTTGGGAGGTTCAGGCCCACCTTGGGCTGTTACATCATTGGTTGCTTTACTAGAATAAGTATGTTTTAGTGAAAGTAAGCAAAAACTTTAAACAAAAATATAGAAAGCATGAGAGAACGATACTAATGTAGAGCTATCTTGGACAAGGTATGTAACACTGAAATTCAAGAATAACCACTTAAAAGCTTTAGCTTATAGGCCACTGAAGTAACTGACATTTGGTATTAGGAGAAAAAAGACACTATCCCGCCTCGATAGTGTAGATGGTAACATGTCTGCCTCACGTTCAAGAGGTCCCGAGTTTGAATCTCGGTCAGGATGAGTTACCTGGATAAGAATTTTTCCGGGGTTTTCCCTTATCTTAAAAACTAATGTTGGGTAACTCTAAGCTCCATGGACCCTGGGCCAATTTGAACATCTTTTCACCTATTCCATTCATCCTCCGATATCTTTAAAAGTTAAAGGACGTAAATTACAACAAAGAAAAAACACTTACCTCGTGTTGTTAACAGATCTGGACATTTAACTCAATGGATAACGTTTTCAAAATTCAGTAAAAGTTCGAGCTAAGCTCATGACTGCAGGACACTATAATCGTGTGCTGAGAGATATCCAATTCTTATAAATAAAGCAATGATTCCATTTTTGCTTAGTTGGTAAACCTACTTTAGGTTATGGTATTAAGAGTAGGGTCTACACAGGCAGCTGTCGCTGACCTCCCTCTTATACCAGGGAGTTACCGAAGGGCGCCCGGCGCCTCCGTGGGACTTTCCAGTAGGGCAAGACCTAAAGATTAACAAGGCCCCCCCAACTGGTTCGAAAACACAAGACGGGATGGAAGTGGATGCGCCACTTACGCGCGCCAACTTCGAAAGGGGAAGGCTACCGAACAACCTCGGTAGGGGCGCCTGGTGATCTACCACAACTTCTACTAGCTATGCAGGCTAGTGCGCGGAAATATATGGCTTCACTCAACCCCGTCCGGAGACGTACCCGATCTCCCACGGGTATCGGGAACCACTGCCCCCTCGAGTCCAACGCAATCCGAACAACTCCCCTGAGGGAGAGGTTCGGCAGTTCGGCCTGAGGTTCCTCTAGTAACGTCAGAGGTACCACGAGTGCTAGGGTTCCCAGCGCCCACACAACGGCAGCTGAAGCGGCGGGATCTCCCCCCCCCCCACCTACGTGGAGGTTATGGTATAGAGAGCCCGAATATTTGTGCGGAATTTACTGTACTATGTATTTACCAAGGGTTACATCTAACATTAAATACGTTGGAAATACTTACTAAATAAGTATTTGCCTTTTAGAATGCAGGTTTATTCGTGTGATAGGATACGCTTCACTAACTAGTGCCAAATAATATTCATTTGTTCATTCATTAATTCCTATGTCCAGTCTATATTATTTACGATAAGTTGTAAACAAATGTACAGTCGGCAAGACCGGGCGACGTCTGCGATTGCCGTTTTTGCCCCCTCTACAGATTTTATTCTGGCGTGTATTCCGGCATAGAAGATGCGCCGTCAACTCTGACTGACGATCTTTTAGTCTTTAAATGTTAATGAATGTGATGGCAACTGCTACACGAATAGATACTGAAAGAAAAGGAGAAGCGAGCTCGAAACTTGGCGTTGATTACGTAATAGTTTCAGGTTTTCTGAAGCATTGATTTTCTTTAATCGCTTAGAAGCAAGATGAGAAGACGACATAATATATTTACAGGATTAGAATAGCAACAATAAATATTCCAAAATTCTGGAACATTTTTCAAGAAGTAACAAAGAAATTGAATGAATAATCCAGTAGTTCATCGTTGTTGTATGCACATCCTCATCCACTTGGCAATGTGCGAGTATTACTATTTGATTTTTCTGAACCTTTTCGACACAAACCTACCTCGCTTTTGCAACTTTTGAGGAGGTGAAACTAGCATAAAGAAAATGAACTACGGCAAGATCAATTTGAAATTAACACCCGGTACACACTTTTAATAAGATAGCTTTTCTGAAGCAAATTTTATCATCTTTCTGGGATTGAGGGTTCTCTTGGACAGAAAATTGGAGATATATGAAATATATTTAACCAATAAGAAGCAAGAATGATTTACAAAACAAGTTAGTATAAGTACAAAATTTGCTGTCAAATTTTCGGGTGAAATGCAGCAATTTTCCGAATGTAGGTAAGTGATAGAAATTAAGCTGAAAAAAGACTATGTAAATCAAAGTACTGAGCGGGATGGCGTACACGGGTTCGTCTATGGCCCGCATTTGGGAGGCCTGGTTCAATTCCCGTGGCCGACCAACCTGTTCAATGTGTTTTTCCGGGGTTTTCCCAGGTCGCAAAAAACTTCTGGGTAGGTTAATTACATCCCCAAATTTCCTATCCCTCTACTTCATCCACATTATCACTTCACATCTCTCACCTGGTGGTCTCTTTCAGGGTAGAAGTGTCAGCGGGTGTCTTGGCGGTGCATGGTGGGATGATGTGATAGCATTTGCTCCTTCGGTAGGACGGTTTCCGGTCTCCCCGTCGACCTGTTAGGCGTTTCTGAACAACGGCGGTTGGAATGCCGGTTGTTGACCCGGGAATTTCCAACAGGTATCCTGCCCTCTGCACGGTCGTGACTCTTGGATCGGCCACTCTCGTCTCCTCTCGCCTCATCCTTCCTACCGGAGATGCCCCAAGTGGGGCTTAGGTACAATAAAGCACAGGCTTCGGTGCCAAATCCCCTCCATAGTAACTCTAATCCTAAACCAAAGCACAATAGAAAACCGATAGTAAAATAATTATTTTATAATGTTACGTTCTAAATTTTTCGGAAGGTAGGATATTCAAATGTGCGCAAAATTGGCCTTAAACATCTAAACGTTTTGTTGTCACTTATATGAAGCAAATGTTAGGCCCTAATATAACAGAAAAACGTGAAACTGTATACTTCGTTATAGGTGCAAGAGAAATAAGGCAATGCGGTAAATCTTAAGCAATTGTAAAATATTTTAAGAACTATCAGTATGTATGTGATGGCTTTCAAATTCCACACTCTTTATATGGTCAAGAAGTATTCCTATTTGAGAAAAGTGCAGTTCAAAATTCAAACTTAATTCAAAAAATACCTACTTGTGTAAATGGTCTGCTTTGACATCTGTGCTTTTTATAAGATTTTGTTTCTCTCTCATTCTCCTACGATTTAGCAGTTCTGCTAAAATAATTAATAAAAATTATTAGTAACTTTTCAGATATTCAGAATTTTCGAAAAATTAGTTGTATGGAATGTTTACATTTGGATTGGGTAAGTGTTTTTAAAATTTTCGCGTCGTATATTTTGAAACTGCTTAACTTAAACACAAAGTTTCATATTTAAATGACGTTCTTTCTTGAGTTTTACTCGTACTTTTCAGAAACATGGGGGTGTTTTTAAAATTGCTTTCTCCGATTCAAGAAATCTCAATTAGTATTTCAGTGAAATGCGCCTATCAGTATAAAAGCTGTTTCACAATTGGAAGCTTAGAGATTGTCAGTTGTCCCAAGGCCCTTTAATTTGGATGTGTCCAACTTGAATTCACCTGGCCACTGAAGGAAGTCGTGGGAGAACCCAACTGATTGACTTACCGCCTCCTGCTCATTAGTCATACTGGGCTTTTTCATAGGTGCAACCTATTTCTTCGAACGGCAGAAGTTACAAATAAGCACGTTAAACTATACCATATTTACAGGATATAAACAGGTGTGGAGTGTTCTAATGATAAATAAACACCTGATAAATACAGAAAGATACAGCGCAGAAGGCTATTTACAGTGTTCTCCCGAAGCAAACAAAATTACAGGCTATTTCAAAATTCTTGACAGCCATTGCCCTGGTTTATATCCAGTTGATTCGAGGAATTGGGGTAACTCATGAGTTTCCTATTAAACACAAACTTATAGCATTTTATTTATTTCTAAAATACATAGGTCTAAGCTCAGGTTGTCAGATACTGTAAGTTGTAGGCTATAGCTTTTAATTTATACCTTTTATTCGTGTCATATTCATATATCTACAATTTTAATATTTGTTTATTTATTAAAATGTAATAAATATAAATCTATTTGGAAAGCTTTTTCACCAATATTAGTAGCAATTGGCGCATTAGAAAGCATAAGTGACTTAATAAAAAAAGTTAAATTTAATATGGAGTTGGAAATTAATTGACCTAATAGTGGTTAACTATAAAGCCTGGGCCTTAAAGTACTTACATGTTGTAAGTCGCCATTAAGGTAGTTGTCTCATGTGTTTATGAGAACTCCTAAGTGGTTTACCGGGAAAATACGAGTCAGTTGGAGAATTTAATGTCATATCGGCACGCTGGCCATAGTAACTCAGTGGTAGAGCGGCTGGACGGAAACCAGAAGATCCGTGGTTCAAATCCCGGCTATGGCATTGAATTTTTCATTCTAACTCTACGTTAATATGGAGTTATTTATGGATAGTAAGAATTCGCCTTAAACATTATCGTAAATTTACAGAACTATTTTATTTCAAACTCTTCCCAATAGGCATTTTAAAAACTTCAATTTAAATGTCTGTTTTTCTAAATATATTATGCTTTCCCTTAAACATTATCATTGAAGACTTTACTCCATTCTTATTGCCCTCTACAGCGATTTAAATGTATTCTTACTGGAAATTTTGTATTTATTTACATTTTGTTAAGAGGTAATGTTTTAAGAATGGATACCTAATAAAACATATTGTAGCTATATAATACTTAATTTATTATTTTTCATAAATGAAAGAAAGGAAATGGATTCTCCTTCATGACTAAGAAGAATGCCTGTACGTTAAAGGTTTGTAACTCCATAATCGTATCGAGAATTTAAGAATCTTTATTTTAACTGCTCACGTACAGTTTTAAATGTTGTGTTCCATCCAAATATTCGGTTTAGAGATTTCATTAGAAATAACGTTTTGACATTCCTTGAATCACAAAAAGAGAATTTTGTGAATGTATGAGGGAGAGAGGGGGGGGGAGAGCCGACGAAAAGGCCTTTAAATATCAATCCTAATTACCAAAATCAGCATCTTCTAGAAATGCGGCACAAACATTTTAAAAGAAATTGCAGATACCAAGATATTCTTTAAATAAAACCAGAGAAAAGCCATATTTTAATTAAATTTGAAAATATTTTCATACAAATTAAGTATATAATTCCGATTTTCGGGAAAAAGTCTTTGTTAATGTCTTAGTTCTGAATGACTTCTGCAGAACTGCTAAACCCAATGGGATAAATTCTTTACGAAGCAAAACCTGTAGATCTGGTTAAAATATGCAATTTATGTCACACATTTTCGTATGTATTACTTGTTAATGGTCTTAATTCTCATTAATTCTCCGTCTTTCCCCTTCTGGTTATACAAAGGGAATAGGATTTGGAAGGCTGTTAAAAGATTTGATAAGAGATCCCATATTACCACTGTATCTACAAGGAAATATGTGTTTAAAGTATATTTACAAATGCTTAATTGTACCCACCTGTGTGGTGTAGCGGAGCCCATCTGCCTAAAGAGCTCCTGAATTCAAATCTCGGTTAGGGACTGCCTAGAAAAGATTTCTCCGGGGTTTTATTTTATTCCGAGAAGAGGGGTATGGTTGATCATCGTTTTAAACATTTGATTCATTCCTCGTCCGATATTCTACCGGTTAAACAGTTTTAATTTCAAAATAAAAAGGAAGAGCTTTACTTTGGTTGAAATGTACTAGAGTTGTAAAAAATAATTTGTTGTTTTTAAAACAAAATACTTGTAGCACTCATAATAGACCTTACGGATTCTAGAAGTAATAAATGTTCTTTCTTTCGGACTGCACAAGGACATGCTCCGTTATTCCTGCATTTACAATAGCATGTTGATGTACAATTGGGTATCTTTCTTTTTTAATTTACGTCGTCCAAAGTTAAGTCATATCAGGCGATGAATGAAATGGGTGAAATTATGCTCAAATGAGCCCAGGGTCAATAGAGCTTAGAGTTACCATATTTTCGTCTTTCAGGATAAGTAGAACCTTCCGAGAAAACTTTATTCAGGTAACTCACCCTGATCGAGATTATGCTGTTTGGTTGTGCGACCAACCGATATAATGTTTATATTGGCCTCTGTACCTGATAAGAGAGAAAACTGAAGTATATTAACACTACACAAGTAGACAATTTTCATTATTTGGTAAAGTACCATAACTATGGACGATGAGACGTAAAATTGTTCTGTTGTGCAATTTTACAAAATTACTAGAACTTCGTAAAAAGTTATAGCCGCGAAGTATGTACAATTTTTAAGTAATTTTATGTGTAGAAAGCCAATGTAAGTTGGTGCATATAACGACGTGTATGAGTTCGAAGGCAGTGTTCAGTTAAAAATACCTAAATTGTTCAAAAACTGAAAGAATGATAAAACATAAGGTTAGGTTGGGTAGATAAGAGGTTGTATGTGGGCAGAGATCAGTTCTCTGAACAGAGGATAAGGTTAGGTGGGTGTCTTGTCCGCTTTGCGCACGAGTGTTTCCGACTATCGGGGGGACCTCGTTTCATTGAATGAAAAGGAATTGCTTGTAGCCGCCGCTAGATGGCGGATCGATTCCGGGAAGCTAGCCCCCACGTGGTGGCCTGTTCTATCCAGGTAGTGTGATAAAGTTCCTAAAAATAGGTAGGACCGCGCCCCGCGCCCTCCTTATCGATTGGATGACATGATGATGACGGCAACTTTGATATCCCAACGTGTAATTATTGGAATACGTCAGCCCACGCGTGCCGAATCCAAATCCAAACTTCGTTCGTGTCCATGTCGCAGTATTTGGTCGTAAACCATGTTTAGGGTGCGGCACGCGTGTTTTAAAAGCCGGCGTACATAATTCTGGTCGCAGTATCGTACGTTCGCATCGCCGCCCACGTCGCGGAGCGCTCTTTCCTCAGACTTCATTCAGCACCGCCGTCGCCCATGGTTCCGACGTCCACCACTACTAGCGCCACCTGTCAGCGCCGCCTCGTCGTCCGATCAATACCGCTGCTGCCAGTGTGTGTACAGCGTGACGTCATTGCTGTGCCTCACGCCATTGGCTCAGATTTAACGCATCCTATTATATATTAACCTCTGCATGAATGAGTAATTTTAGCTGACAAGGGGCTCGAAAAACAGGAAGAGGATGACGACGATGATGTTTCGACTACCTGGAGCAGGTGGCACGTCTAAGTGCGAGGTGATCGCGGTCCAGGAACTTTGGGCGTAAGCAGTGCCACGCCGAGGGGGGGAACTACTTTCTGCCCCCGCCATCCGCCCGACACGACTCCACGGACTGGTGCCACGGAAGGCGACTTCACACCCAAAACTAACGTTCCTGGAGAATATTATTCGCTTTCACGCTGCCTGCATCGTCCCGGGAAGAAGTCGCGTTATTGGTGCGTGTTTTCGAATTGCGTGTGTGTGCCTACGTGTGCGTGCAAAGTGCGTGAATATCAAGTGAATAGGGCAAGAGAGAGATAGGTTCCAATAAGCAACTGTACCCAACAATCGGTTCAGTTTGTGTGGTATTTGGCTATCGTACAGAGGAACGTGTTGCCGCATCTCGAACCGATGCGGCCCTTTGCCCCAGTTTCCGACATACGTCGCTATGTGCGGTTCCAGTGAGGCATAACGAACAGAGATGTGGTGGAGGAGGAGGAGGGAATCGAACGGGGCTAAGTGACGCAGCGAGTGCGTGCTATGCGAAACATGGGGCACACCACCCTCAAGATCCGTACCGCCATCGTCCCCAGCCAGGGCACCATGAGGCTACCGCGACCCCATTACCATCCGGTGACCAACCACACTTGGAACTCTTCCACGGAGATAGTCGTCCCATCCGACAAGAACCCTACGTAGCGTCGCCTCAAGATTAGTGTCACGCCTCACCCTCTCCCCTTCCCCCATCCCACTCTCCACCCTCTCATGTGAGTAGTAGTATAGACATAGATACTGTCGGACCTTTCCAGTTGACGTATCATTTGCATCAGTTGTGGACGAGTGGTAGTTGTAGTGAGAACTGACTGTGGTGGACAAGAGCGAACAGACAGAGGGTTGGAGGTGGAAGCAAGATGGTGGCGGGGCATGGGGACGCCTCGCCCGCCTGTTCCGGGCAGTAGTGTGGCGGCTGCGGTGGTGATAGTGGTGATAGTGCAGCATCACCACGGGATCATCACCGCCGTGACCGTGATGGCGGACCTACCCGACCTTTCTCACCTCACGGCAGAGGAGCGGCGCATCATTGAGTCCGTCATGATGCGACAAAAACAGGAAGAGGAGCGCGAAAATGAGATCATGAGGTAAGTTTCTCTTCTGGATGCCTCCTCCCCCACGTGCGGTTCCCCAACCTACATATAGATGTCTCTACTTGAATGATGTGAGCGCTGCCAATGAAGTTCGTGCTGTACTAGTGCGTCAAGTTGGTAGCCCTGACGAAAAGCAGATGATTTGGCAATTCCTTTTTATAGCGCGTCTGGATTCCAGTTGGTACCACTGACATTATGCACATGAGCAGAGTAAGCAAAAGCGGCCATATCTGTACAACACATTTAGCCAAATATAATCATATATTTTAGATTACATTCGATAATTTGTAAAACATATTTACATCTACTTCATAAAGTATGAATATATCCAAACATTTAACGTAAATCTTCGAATTTTCCTCTCCAACATCTCAGTGTTATTAATTGGGTCACGTAACACCCTTCGACTACATGAATCAAGAAACCTTCCGTTGTGAAACATGTCGATGCTTCAAGTTTTCTCAGAGTAAACTTATCTCTTAGTGGAATTTTGCTTCTCCTTTGTGTTTTTTCCGAATAAATTAAACTACTAAATAATTCCAAATACCAATAAATGTTTTTTCAAACACTCTCGAAGGGCTTAGCAGACAGATTGATTCAGTCTAATAACTTATTTCTGAAGCCCAATCATTGAAACCTGCACCCATTATTAAAATACACAAAAGAGGAAAATCCTCCATGAAATAAATAAATGGTTAAATTGTAATCTGAATTCACAGAAAAGATCAATCAGTTTTGAATGCACCAAGCTTATGTTTGAAGGGAGAGCTATTCAAATAAGTGCTGAATATTATCCAGAGTAATTTACTCTTGGAGGTTACTAAATCAGTTATAATATGTTTTATAACCTCAAAAATTCTTCGATCCAAGTTCAGAGCATTAATGTTTAGGCAAATAATGTAAATGCTTATAAACCAATGATATACAATGAAACTATCAGCTTCCACTTCCTTTTCGACTCTAATTGCAAAGACATTTATTGTTATTTTATTTAGGTTCTGGAATCATACTAAAATATAAACTTGTTATGTTTGTCATTAAATTTTGGGCCCAGGTCCTTAATGTTTTCATTACTAAAAAATTTAATTTGTAAATTATAACTCTCGTAAATTTTGATCAGGATAGGTCAGGTTAAAGGTAGCATTATTACGTAATAATAAACGTAATATTTTCATCCCAGATTCATTCATAGCGGATGTGCTACACAGTCAAATTATCATATATGCAAAAAAAAATTCTGCTTCCACTACAAAATTAACTGTTAAAATGATATAAAGACGATTTATGGTGATCAGATACGTATGGATTAAATTCGCTTATAATTATAGAATACAGTTAGGAAATATTTCATTTTCATATTCGGTACCATAACGAATTTCCCTTTTCAGGTTTCTTCTCAGTGGATTCTTATCAACAAGTTTCTAGTCGTAATTTGATAAGAACGTGATAAAGTTTCTTAAAGAGAGAGTATTTAGTACTTGGTCCATTCTCAGAATACTGTTCTGAATAATCTAAGTTTGTGAATGAGTTTTAGAGGTGATATAACTACTTATTAATAAATAAAAAGCAGAGAATATCAAACCATACCTAAATAATGGGTATAACAGTGGGTATAATTGAATTTTCTGAAGCACCAAGTGAGTTTTCCAAATTAGTGCAACATTATACAGTAACTGTAGTTGTTCGTTCACTAGATGGAATAGACAGATTATTTTCACAATCCCATATGTGTAGGTGTAATATAAGAGTTGATGCTAGTGTAACTTCATCGGTCGTTTGTTGATTTACAACACACAACTCCACATAGTATTACATTATGATCTATGCATCTTTATCTGGTTGAGGTTAGGAATTCCAAGCATGTTTGTATATTAGTTCATGGGATGAATGGCGATAGGTTAGCAATTAACTGATAAGTTAATAGTAGAGGGTAGTTATGGTTATTGCCGCTGCTTTAAGAAACCTCAGCCAGGCTCCGTCTGCAGTAAATACACCAGTAGCGAGCAAAGTTAGGCACTAAGCTGGGGGCTTATTTGTTCGCACTTTAGTACGATACTTGAAATCAAATCATATTTGTTCTTTAAGAAACACTGAATACTTAAACAATTAATGAATACAGTCCACATTCCATCCGCTTACAAACCTAAACAAGAGAAGTAATTCATCGATACAGTATACACTTGACCTCATTCTAAACACGAACAGCAAAATGGAGAACATACTTGCATTTCTATACTTCAAATATAAAATACTTGAGAAAATTAAATAGTTCTAAGATAATAACACAACTTAAAATGCCTATCGATTTTTAAACCCCTTTTTAACTCTGCAGTGGCTGCGTGTAACAGGACTGCTACACCTCCGTAGGAAATGGACTAGTTCTACATTAGATACCGCCAGGAGGACGAATATAACCAGATCTGTAAACTACGTGAATGTAGACATTAAATAAGAAAACATATTGTAGTAATCTTACAACAGAAATAGAAATGTTAAATGTTTCTTAAACTCCTTGCTAAAATATAGCATCATTTTTTAAAATGTGTACTGTACAAACCCAGCTCTTTGGACAAATAGTAATCATCCTGAAAAGACCAAAATGTAACTTCAGCCATAGCTTTTCTGCATTGTTCTTAATTACAATCAATTTATTACTAAAATATGTAACCACTCACTCAAAAATAAGAGTATAGTACATTAGTTTCATTCCAGTGTATATATTAATGCAGATGACGTCAGAAAATTGAACGACTCATATTAATTATACTTTTTGCAATGATACTGTAGGAAGCTAATGTAAAATAAGTGCCGAAAAAAGTATTGTTAATTCGTCTTGTTCAGTTCATATTTGCGATACAAATATTGTTTTTCGTTATTAATAGATTTTTCTTGTCAACAAGTTCTAATTGAAAATTATCACAAAAAAATCACAGAATATTAGGTTTCTCTTAAATAGCCTAGCTTTTCTTTTAATGTTTTCTCTTAAAACAAAAAACAATACAGTTTGTTTTTCATATGAGGATGACCATAGGTGATGAACAAAAGCTATCCGTTCCATATGGTTATCATAAGATTTGCCATAATAAAAAATATATTAACAAAATAAAATACACAAATAACTTTTTATTAGATATATAAACAAAAATGCATACTACGTTAGTCTGATACAAGCTATTTACTTCTATATCTTCAATAAAAGGTAGAATTAGTAAATATAAATGGCATGAAGTTGCAATATCAGATATATGCATTTTTATCTCGCAGTATTTGCACATCGTTAGAGCTAAGGGTAAAATACTGTAAATAAACACATTTGGAGAGACGTTCGGTGAAAATACAGTGGTACACTAACGCTAAAATTAGTAGCGGATAATATATTTGATCTTTCTGTCTGCAGGTATTTAAAAATAGTTTTATTATTGTAAATATTTTATGCACAATCTGACGTAGTGCAAATGTCTTTGAAATTTTCATAGGGCAACAGAAATGTGAATTTCGATATATATGAGGAAATATTAACAGAGTCGTATTCCTAAATGTGGCAGAATCTGTGTGCTAAATGCCTTGACAAAAAGCTTTCACTCAAATGCAATGACTGTCGCCATGAAAGTATGAGTTTCATTATATGCATTTTATTTCAGGCATTCATGAGACATCTTATTTTATAAAATGCGTCAACAATTAAACAATTTCTTGCAAGCTCTCTTTCCGTTATACATGTCCCGAACACCACTTTGTTAGGCGAGATCGCCATCCCTATCGTCTGCATTCCTATTTCTCCTCCCACCCTTCCTCCCTCTATCCATCCCTCTCTTTCTCTCCGGCAGGGGCCAAAATATCTCCTAGAGCCATGTGCCAATAATAAATGAATCTAATATTTATCATAGCAAAATTATTTATCAACTTTCTCCTTGTTTAAACTCATATCCTGCGTTTTCTTTAGACTTATAAGGTAATATCTACACAAAAGATCTTGTACCAGAATGTGACTGAATATTACACTTCTGCAAGTCATTTAATTTCTATAAACATTCTTTATTAATTTCCTTAAAAACCAAAGCTAACTGAAGGAACTGCTAATAACAGTAAGACAGTTTTATTAGTTTTCCTACTCTGCTGTCACCTAAAAGAATAAACTGTATGCTAGAAACTATATAGCATTTGTTATATGCTGAATATTCTTGAGGGAAGAAGTATAAAAGATTAGAGCATCAAAAGAATATTCTAAGAGAGCTCACAATGCTTTTCATTTGTCATGTTTGATGATTGTTAATAAAAATTGATAGACAATGAATGTATACATATCTGGGAGTGTTTTACTGGAGACTCTTATCTTGGCAGCTGCTGCAAACGTATAGTATACTCCTAAAACTTTTATAGTTATGTATATATCATTTTCAACTATTGACAATTCAAACAATATAATTAGTAGTAGGTAAAGGTTGGTGAAATTTGCTTCGGTTTTAGATTGCCACAATTCCATTACTGCTGTGTCTTCAATTGACAGAACTTTAAATTATAGATACTATGGCATCTATTTACCATCTCAGTATCTGAAAAAGGTTGAAAGATATCATTCAGTTATCTACATATTACAATTTTTCTGTTCCCTCTCCCTTTTCGTAGTGTCCCCCTTGTATCTATGAAAATCCTACCCTTTCTGTGCCGCGTGGTGGTAACATGTCTGCCTCACGTTCAAGAGGTGCCGAGTTCGAATCGCTGTCAGGGCGAGTTACCTGGATAAGACTTTTCCGGAGTAAGATGAATGAGGGATAACTCTAAGCTCTATGGAACCTGGGCTCGTTTAAGCATTATTTCACCCATTTAATTCGTTTCGCTATATGACAACGTTGGAGGATGATAAAGCAGTCTGCTCTTTCTGAATGTCTTCGTACTTCCTTAGCTATAATTTTATAGTACTTAAAAATGGTTCTCCTATAATCCCTTACCCAAATATCTGGTTTCTTCCAATATTTGCCTTATTTCTTTATAAAATCCGCTAACGATGTTTTTAATCACTTGTCAATCATACCTCAGTGTACTATCTTCTAACACTTTCTCCACCTCTCCAAACCAATGTCTCCAGATTACCTCTCTTTGGTGCCACGTGTACATTGCTGTCATCTAATTTTAAGCATGTTTTTAAAACGTATGCACTATTAAATCCTTCCTTCCGTCTTTTGCCAGGTCCACATTTCCGTTTTTCAGTACAACACATTGCATAGATATGTTTTGTCAGTTTACCCTTGACACTTTACAAATTTTTATTCCGAACATCTGCTGTGAGAATTCTCAATACATTTAGTGTATGTTTGATTCTTTAGATATCACAAGTATGCAGTAGAGGCATTATATGGTAAATTATAGAAAAAAGACAAGTCAATGATTTTAAATTTAGTATCAGTTATGTCTGATTTCGAATGGAGAACAATTGTCCAATCAAATATACACTACCAGCAATATCATTAAAATTAATTAACTGCAAAACATTTGCTGAACAAATCTACTAACAATTCTTTGTATCAAAACACTCTTAAAAATAAGTAAGTTTAAGATACCTAAATGTATCCTATATTAAGTAAACTTAAATAATTTTATATACTCTGATATTTTTCACATTTGTCAAAATCTGACAGTTTACAAAAGCCACAATTTACATTGTGCTGCACCTTACCACAGAAATATCGAAATAATTCAACTTTGGAATTTACTCTATAGAGTAATGAACACTAAATCTCAACAACTAAGTGAAATATGTTAAGGGCTTTCTGGAGTTTGACTGTTCGCATCCCATCTTCGATCAGCAAAGCAGACACAACATTTCAGCTAAAAAAAAAAAAAAAAATGGATCATTTGTTCACATCAAAATAATTGTCTGTATACTCAGAAAAAGCCAACAGTTACACTTTGCAAAAGTTTCAATTTCGACAAAACCTATTGACAACAGCAAGGAAGGTTACTAAACAACCAAAGCTATCTGCAGTTTACTCAACCAAATACTACAAAAAGCCATCTCTCTAACATATGCTATTCGAGGAAACTATAATGTCCTTAACGAAGAAAATCAACGAAACCACCATATTTACTAGATCAGAACAGAATTGAATAATCCAAGTAAATTAATATGTGAAAAGTTTTCATTATTGTAACAGAAAACATTTTGAGATTCAAAAGAAGTCAAATGGTACCCGATGGGTCATTGATTTTTAATTTACCTTATAATTTAAAAACATCTTTAAATCGTGATAGCCCAGCTTATATAGTGTTGGGGATAAAACTCTGGACATTTATATATAATGGGAAAATATCAGTACACCTTTCCATAATATTTGTCACACTTGTCATATTCATTGTCATGAAACTAATTTCATTTTATGCTCTCTATCATTGCTTATTGTTACAATTCTTAAAGTTTTTATTTAACACACAAGTTTGAGTTATTCTGGTTAAAATGGCAAATCTTTATTTATAAGCTAAAATACAATAAATCAAAGATTTAGGCTTTATATCTTCTTCCCTATGGAATAACACCATATATGTGTTACTTGCGTGTGAATATAAGCTATAAACGGAACTTTGCTTGCTATGTGCAGTTTCATAACCACTCGTCTAATGGTCACAGCTGTTTGTTTATGTTTGATATATATATATATTGTGACTTTGTGGGTTCGTGGAATAAAAAGTCCAATTACACCACTCAACAATGTTCTTTATTTCCACCGACTTACAGTTAAACACTTGCCAATTACACCGAATTACGTGCTGCAACAATTACAATTCACCAGTTCGTCCGTTACAATTTCCTTGTACTCGCGATTACATAAGCTCCGGTACACCTTCACAGTTACGTACAGTCTTCCGTTGCACAACCTTTCCGTTCATTAACACGTCACTGACTAACACTCCCTTCTTACACCAAGAACTGTCCTCACTCACACACACTAACCAACTGATTGACCAACTCCACTCTGTCTGTCTGTAACCCTCTTTAAATAGGAATATCGCCAACTTCTGGTGTTTACAGGATTGTTCTAGTAACAGAAAGATCGAGAAACAGGTGTAGAGAAAACAGGCGACACAGTCATGTTTTTTCCCTGACCACAGCCTGTCACCACTACAAGACGAACGAGGAGGAGGTGTGGCTAACCGAACCTCCCCTACCTTCCGCTGCCAGCTGCTTTCACAGGGTGTTCTAGCGCTCCCGTTACACTGCTCCCTCCTCAAAGCTGTTCGCCTCGAACAGCCCCATCGTAGCGTGCGAGGCGGTCCAGGTGTACCACCAGCATCTGCTCGGAGTCTCAGCCAGAAGTAGCGCTGCCGTAGTTTGTGAATCATTCGGTTCGCTCCCAGGTGTCCTCCTGAAGTACCGGCGTGCACTTCCTCCAAGACTTCCGGGACCTTGCTCCGGGGAAGTACCAACTGTCCTCTCTGCGCCTTCCCATCGGGTGACTCCCATACCCGGAACAGCACGCCCTCTCTGGTCTTCAACGAGTCCCATTGGGCCCAGTGCGACTTGTAGGTGGCGCTCCTCGGTGCGATGTCCTCCCAGGTCGGTCTCGTCCCTGCGTCCACTTCCCTCAAGAGTGGCCCCAAGTCTGCGTCCGCCAGCTGCTCCCTCCTCAGGCCTGCGCTATCCCAGCCTTCAGCAGGCACTGCCACAACTACTCGGACTGCTGCGGCACGCTCCTCCTCTTCCACTCTTGTGCGCTCGTGGCCGTCCTGGATCTGCGATAGGACACCTCCAATGCAATGGTCGCTGGCGTCGGTGTCCACAACGAAGGCGCCACCCGGTTGTGGGAAACCCAAAATTGAAGCACTGCACAGGGTCCCCTTCGGGTGCTGGAAAGCGTCTTCGGCGTCCTCCGTCCACACATAAGGCCAGTTTTCCTCCGTCGGGCGGGTGAGGGGTTTTGCGATGTTGTCGGCCTTTTCCTCTAAATCATTAAGGCGGTCGTCTACTTGACCCTTCCGTTTGCCCAGGTTCGCGACGTCATCCCTCACGCCGGCCAAACGTTCCTCAACCTTTGCGGCGAGAGCCTCGTTCGCCGCCTTCATTTCCGTGGCCAGACTGCCGTTCGCTGCTCTCATTTCTGTGGTTAACTCGGCCTTCATTTCTTCCATCTCCGCGGTGATGTTGTCGTTGGCCGTCTCTATTTTTGCAGCGAGGTTTTCAGTTGCCGTCTTCATTTCTTTCAGTTCCGCTAAAATCTTTTCCAATGCTGCCTCCATGGTTGTAATGTTCGGTGATGTTATGTTGTTTTCCCGCTTCCTGACACCAGTGTGACTTTGTGGGTTCGTGGAATAAAAAGTCCAATTACACCACTCAACAATGTTCTTTATTTCCACCGACTTACAGTTAAACACTTGCCAATTACACCGAATTACGTGCTGCAACAATTACAATTCACCAGTTCGTCCGTTACAATTTCCTTGTACTCGCGATTACATAAGCTCCGGTACACCTTCACAGTTACGTACAGTCTTCCGTTGCACAACCTTTCCGTTCATTAACACGTCACTGACTAACACTCCCTTCTTACACCAAGAACTGTCCTCACTCACACACACTAACCAACTGATTGACCAACTCCACTCTGTCTGTCTGTAACCCTCTTTAAATAGGAATATCGCCAACTTCTGGTGTTTACAGGATTGTTCTAGTAACAGAAAGATCGAGAAACAGGTGTAGAGAAAACAGGCGACACAGTCATGTTTTTTCCCTGACCACAGCCTGTCACCACTACAAGACGAACGAGGAGGAGGTGTGGCTAACCGAACCTCCCCTACCTTCCGCTGCCAGCTGCTTTCACAGGGTGTTCTAGCGCTCCCGTTACAATATATATATATATATATATATACATATATTCAAATGAAAATACGATTTAAAGTAGAACTTAAAAGGTTTCTAAAATAATACTTTAATATCCCTGTACTTCATTTATATTTTTTGCTATTAACATCTCTGTTATGTATACTTGTCATACTTTTTCACTCACTTCTATATATTAAAATTACCACGTATTTCTTTTTCCCAGAATCATATGGTATCGTTTTGTCTATTCTGAAGGAGAAAAATATGCTGCTTTAAAATGTAGGCTGAAAAGGCTATATTATTAGATTTAACTGAATTCTTAAGATATTGCTTTTAATTTAGAAATTTATCACAGAATCATCCTAAAGGTGTACGATTTTATGTTGGAAAATGTATTTAAATAAAATTATTCAGATATTTCATTATTTTATTCATAAGGATTATTCTTAAATCAATTAAGATACAATTTTATGTGTGTTTAGCAATACATTTTTCTGTAATGTAAGGCAAAGAGGCAGTTATAATTACAAAAAAAAACATTAAGAGCATTACCCAAGGTTTAAAGACAGTCTATGACATACAGACTTTTATACAGAGACAGAAGTTCATAATTTTGCAATCATCAAAACTATATCTTTATTAACTTTTCTTTCTTTACATGATAAATTTATACTGCAATTTCACCACAACATTTAGTCTAGATAGTCTTTACCATGGTTAACGTGCCGTCCTGACATTAAATTCTCCATTAAGTCAGGTTGGCCATGGTAGCTCAATGGGTAACAGCGACTGGACGGAAACCAGAATATCCGTGGTTCAAATCCCGGCCATGGCATTGAATTTTCATGTTGACTCTATAAAAAACATTAGCCTATATACGGCTAGTGTGAAGAAATGATTAATTTCCATCAATTAACTAAAATTCAGTCTAGAGTTGGCTGAATGATTTTCAGCTTGGATCAGTAAAATGATAGAGTAATTGTTAAAGTACATTAAATATTAATGTATATTAACAACCATTGGGAACTCCGCACCAGTGTAGCTCAGTGGCTTCATTCACGGCACTCGCGCTTAAGGTCCGTGGTTCAATTGCCAGGATTATTCAGACCTTCATCTCTGACTAGCTCATATAAAGTATTCCGAAGGCTAAAAGTAGTTCGGAGTCCACGGTAAACGCTGTAGGTTCTCTCTCATCCGATCCTTATAGCATGCTACAGCCGGAATTTGAACCACATGTTGTGATATTGAATTTTTCAGTCTAACTCTACCTTTCCAAACCTTGTCCTATACATGACTAGTGTAAAAAAAGACAATTAAATTCCATTATATTGGTTTACTAAAATTAGTAAATACATACCGAATCGGGTGTACTATTATATACCACATGTGTTAGGCAATAGTTTGGCTTGTTTTGTTATAACCAATTTGCCCCTTTACCAGGTATTATTCCAATATAATCAACTTTAATAAATATAGTTTATCATCCTCTTCAAGTACTTTAATAATTTAAAAAGTGGTAGGCAGACTTACTTTTCAAGTAATCAAATTTGAAAGCTTTGCTGTTGGCATATTAATAAACATTGCTTCGAATCGTGTTACCGCCTGTTTTACCTCTAAAAACTAGAATACTTAATTCGAAATCATTTTCGAACGGAAAAACATCATGTAGAAAGATTTAACTTTCTTTTAAGCCTATTATATTCCTCCTATTTCCATTGTCCTACAAGGTAATGTCTAATATAACAATTTTTACAAATGTTTATTTCCATTATTGTGAAGTAAATATAAGATAAAGATTTTATAAGAATATCTGTTGAAGAAAGGTTAGAGAAATTCATGTGAATGCAAAGCACATATCTGTATCTTCAAAAATTAGATAGAAGAAACTTCTGAAAGAATAGTTTTTAGAAAATTTGAGAAAAACATGTGAATGTAATCTTGAGGGTTTTTAATAAACAACCAAAGCTACTTTATGCCACTGAATGGAGGTTTTAACTCTGCTTTCAAAACCTTTGAACTTCCCTCTATCTGTTAGAATGTGAATATTTCTCTGACTCTCATAGAAACTCATGGTTTTTTGAAATAGCTGAAATATGCTCCATATTTCTGAATGACCACACACTAATGAGCCCCACAGCGGAAAAACAGAAGAATTCCAGGTTTTCAAAAATGCTCCATTAGATAAAACTTTGGTAAACAGGAATATTAGCAAAATTATTTGAATAAAGTTTACACAGTGCTCTACAATATTCCACACTATAGTTTTATCTGTAATTTTAATTTTTAATACAATATCTCCAAACCTCATCGATATGTTTAATAGCGAAGTAATACATTTGTAAACTTGTTAAAACTGAAATATTTAGTGTAAGAAATAAATCAATCAAATTATGACTCAGGTTTTCTCCTACATGACTGCACAATTTGTTATTAAGCAATTTCAGATATTTTACCAACACGTTTTTATACAAAATGCACTAAAGTCATTTATAACACCACCAAAAAATGCTGAAAATTAATAAAATTTCCAAAAGGTATCAAAATAAGAAGTGAAAATCTTTAAAAATTAGAGGTAAAAGTTTTCTGCGTAGATGGTAGCATGTCTGCCTCACGTGCAAGAGGTCCCGAGTTCGAATCTCGGTCAGGGTGAGTTACCTGGATAAGGTTTTTCCGAGGTTTTCCCTTATCCTAAAAGATGAAAGTGGGGTAACTATAAGCTCCATGGACCCTGGGCCCCTTTGAGCATCATTTCACCCATTCCATTCATCGTCCAATATGCCTTAACGTTAAAGAACGTAAATTATAAAAAAAAAATTCTTCTTCATTATCCAAACAAGGTTCAGACCATGAATGACCTTTTGCCACTCCAAACTAAAATTATTCTATCAATCTTCTGGCATATTTTCCTCCACTTCTTGTCCTCTTGGTATGTAGCTTAATTCTCCTGTTATGTTCCATTCTGCAGACGTGGTTGTACCGTGTTTACCTGTATTATAATATTTTGTGTGTTAGTTTAAATATTCCCAACTGATCTCAAATATCTACACTCTTCTGTTTGTCCGTTTAAGTATAACCTGTAACAAACCTCAGGTATTTCATTTCCGCAACTTGTAACAGTCTCAAAGTATCTTTATTTAGAGCCCACACACAGAACCCTATAATAGAGCAAGAGTTGCCTAAATTGTATACAATTTCAATAGGGAAAGGAGTAAGTACTATTTAGAGACAGCCTTACTCAGGGAGTAGCGGCCCTGCTCACGTGAGCTCCAAGGTCGTCTGACCAGGAAGGTAACACCTGGTATGGTTCCCGTCCACAGAGAAAGGTGTGGGATAGACTGAATACCTAATCCATCAGTCTAGGAGAAGATGACTGCAAAATCAAACTCCTGTTCCTCCAGGTTAGGGGTTGGGCAGTAGGCCGAATCGATGCAACTACCAAACATGTAAAGTTTTATATATTGAAATTAGTTTTTTTTTCTGAGTTTGGTAAGATATTTTGGAATTGAAAAACACTTTCTGCAATCATTGCAATTCACTCCTTGAAGGCAATGCGACACATAATTTACTATAATTTTATACTCTATTGTTTTATATACCAGACATTTACTTACACTTTAAATTTTTTAGAGGAGTAGAGACCTCCCAAATCCAATTTTATCACTGCCAGGACAGTTCATAGCGGTAAAGATGGAATTACATGTAGCGTGTTTATTGTCCTTGTATTTCTGGGTATTTACTTGAAATTCGGTATTAAAGGGGATATTTATTAAACAACCACAAGGATACGTGCCACGGTTAAATAAACTAAACTATTAGGTAGACAATCGACTGTAGTAAGGCGGGAGATTTGAAGCCTTTATCAAACATAATGTGTTTCACACTTTCATAGTTGGCCACGCCGTGGCTGAATGACTGCTCGACTCTCACCAAAGGGGATTCGGGTTTGATCCCAGACGACCACAAAGTGGGATTTGTGGTGGACAACATGGCACAGGGCTGGTTTTTCTCCGGAATTCCCGGTTTCCCCCGCCATCTCGTTCTACCGGTGCTACATCTTCATCTCATGTATCATCAGTCACCGCCTGCGGTGCCGCATGTAGCAAAAGCGGACGTTCAAACACTACGCAGTTCACACACTATCTACTGGCCAACAGTGGTATAATCTGTAGTGATATTGACACCTACAATGTCCCGAAACTACAAGAAATAGTTACTAGAAACCAACAACTACTGCATTTCCTATGAAAACAGTTATCTATAATTGATGACAATATTGGGGACCTAATC
Source organism: Mantis religiosa (assembly GCA_030765055.1). NCBI lineage: Eukaryota > Metazoa > Arthropoda > Insecta > Mantodea > Mantidae > Mantis > Mantis religiosa. The sequence continues at coordinate 94,272,912 of CM060959.1, forward strand.
TCAGTAACTTATTCAACCTGAACGAAGTGATTCCACGATAACGCATTCGGGAGATCCTATTTTCGAGTCATGAAACCGGACGCTCTGACAGTGAGATTTTTGTTTTCTCTGATTGCTGAGGCGGGGTCAATCGGATGGCGTGGATGCTAACTTTTAGGTTCTTCTGGGCCCTGCCATACGGCAGCCTTCTGTAAGCCTGCTCAGCTTTGTCAAATTCTCCTCAATTCCACGAAAGAGGGTCTTCTCTGAGCAACCAACCGGTGTGACAGGGTCATAAAGCCGGCACAGCCCATCTCGGTAGCGTGGTAGTAGTGTGTCTGCCTCACGTTCAAGAGGTCCCGAGTTCGAATCTCGGTCAGAGTGAGTTACCTGGATAAGGTTTTTTCCGGGGGCTTCCCTTATCCTGAAAGATGAATGTCGGGTAACTCTAAGCTCTATGGACCTTGGGCCCATTTGAGCATCATTTGAACCATTTCATTCATCGTCCGATATGACTTAACGTTGGAGGACGTAAATTAAAAAAAGCCGGGAATGTAAGGGACCCCTGGCCGTCTCTGTCGACCGGTCTGCCTCTGGCCTACACCGAATCATTCACCTCATCCGTTTCTCCTGAGTCGAGTTGCTAGGTATTCCCTCCATTCCCTGGTCATTTGTTAAACTACTATGCAATTTGTACAGCGTTGTAAGGTGACGTCACACGGTCACTGCCTGACCTCCCCTATTGTAGTTGATAATTATTATATTGACAGTGTTGGAAATAATGGGTTCAGGTTGTGTAAGTGGCTCAGGAATGGTTTCACATAATAGGTGTCAATGTGTCACATGTGATTAATGCCATCATCATTTTCTAGTATTACTTTTGGTAAATATTTACAAAAGGTATTGATTGGTTATTTTTCACAACCCTAAACTTAATTATTTTAATTGCCAGGGCAGATACACATTTACCTCTGGGTAAAGCAATGTTTCACAATTGCCTTTATAGCTATTGGTAAGAGGAAGTTAGAAATTATACTGCTCGCTAGTCTAAAAAGTGATTGACGCCTCGTACGGAGAGAGAGGCGACGTTGCCGCTTTAGCTGCCACGTGGAGAGTACGTTAGGATTATGTGTACGGAGGTGATTTGTTTGCCACTGCAGTGGTTATATTATTTATAATACTATACGCGAAACCAAATTAAGACCAAATATACTTTAATATCTTTCCCGCGCACGTTCACGTTTTTGTTTGAGCTAATATGTCACTATATTTAGACACAATTAAACATTCTTTAAAGCACAATTGCAAGTTCTCACAACACAGGCACAGATACATGGATAGAAATACGCGTAAAGTAAGGCAAATTTCCAGAAGTAGGATTCAAAGGAACTTAGCATTATACAGTCTCTAACTGTTCCAACAAGAGTAGCAACACACGTGAAGGCATTTTGTTTACTGTAGACGATAAGACCTGCATATACATCTCGCTCGCCCGCACGTCATACTACGTACAAGCACGTTGCGCAACAAGGATTTAGCGTCTATAATCTTCGCAAAAGTTAAAGACATATGTAGGTGGGCAGTACTGCAGACTCCAGAGAATCGTAAGCTTGCTCCACCTACCAGCGCTGCCAAATTTGATACAGGTATCTCACGCACTTGAACTGAGAGCATAACCTCATTCATTACGCTAGGATATTAATATTTGAATATGACAGATGCCTATCTCATAATAAAGAATTTTATTTGCTGATCATGACCGTACAAAAATCAAATCTCTACAATACTTAGAACGTGAGCGATGCACGTTTTATCTTTCATATGGTTATGGTTACCCAACATCCATTTATTCAACACAGACAAGCCTAAAAAACATAGTTTGAAACAGACCGAGTTAATGTTCAGTTCGTTTTGAGAGTGGAGTTTATTTTGTTAAAGTGAATGGCATCGTTAAGCCGTTAGTCAAATTGGAGCTGAAATATTGCTAATATTACATTAAATTGTTATTATAAACATATATTTTCTCCATGCTTGTGATCCGAATGCGTGAACATGTCCCTCGAAACTGGAACAATTGATTTTTCGATCAACAAACGTTAAGTGATTTTTTCTTAGTGCAGAAGAATTATATTTAATATGAACAAGCTTTTACGAAAGCTCTCCAATCCAGAATATATGACAAGTGTAGATTCTTCAAAAACCCAGGAATTAACTGTAGAAGCTTGTGGTGTAGGTAGTGAGCACACAGTGTCACGAATTTGTAGTGAAGCACCATCATGCTTAGAAAAAGGGAGCGTGCCTGTGTTTCAATATCCGGGAAAGACCCACAAAGTTGGTAAGCAGGTTACTAGATTGGAAACCGTGCTTGCTGTTCCACTGCTGTGACACGTGTCAAGGCAAAATTTTAATGTTGTAGGAATATTTGGTATGCAGTTTAATTACAGGAAAAACAGACAGAACCTTTGCTGGCGTGTAAAAGGTGCTATGCACAGAACCTCTGCCGGTACACCCACCACGCTTGGCAACACCGATCCGCTTGAGCATTGGCCAGCGTTCATATGCCTTTAACTTTTGTGAACGGTATAAAGTTTTAATGGAAACGTCTTGTCTCTAACTGGACATTCTAATCATTTCTATGACAACTCTTATGATATACCCATCCCCTTCCATTTATTGAAGCAGTTCCTCCACGTGGTTCGTAAACGTCAATCACTTTCTAGACAGGCGACCAGTATGATGCGGTAGACCATAATGATCAGGTACAATGATAATTTGTAGCCTGTGGCTTGGGTACCTACTGCCATTATAACGGTTACAGGAAAATAACTGATACCAAAGTAGTTAAAATGTTAGAGAACGTTAGATATTGAATACAGGACTAGCGGACTTGTGATCATGTGGCAGTCGGTCAGTAATCCCCTGAATGCGTTTGAATAGCGGACCTCCTGCACGAGCTTTAAGAGGTCGGTTACCCGAAGCGCTAACACGACAGCAGCTTTCTTAAGTCATAACCATCACTGAAGTTTTGGCGCCAAGACCAGGACATTGACAGCAAATCTAACGTCTTCTGCTCCTTTTTATTTTCCTCCTCCCCATATTTATCTTTCACTGTAATTTTGTTTACCACGTTATACTTTCTTCCGTTTAGAACTTTCTTGTCATTTAGTTTGTTTTGAAGACATCTCTTATAAAGCAATTTCTTCTCGTCAAATGATCCAATCACTTTTTCTCATACCGATGGCTTATTTGTTGTTCCTTAAAAACAATTTGTTTTATCTGTAAATTTCAAGGCATAAATCCTCCTCAAAATTCATATAGTAAGTGCTTCTAATGCTTTTTTTTAAATTCGTCAAGTAACATTTAAGTTACGTGGTGTCAAACTCAAGAGAAAGCATTTTATTTCTCCGTCTCTTTGTTCTTTATTCAAAGGACCGAAAAATATATTACATTAGAAGATTCCTTTATAAATACTATTTAATAATAATAGAAAAATAAAATAATAGCTGATATTAAAACGTGATTGTTTCCAAGCATCTGAAACTGTCCAGAATCACCACTGCATCGTCTCCTATATTTATTTTCATCCTGCAATATGTATTGTCATTTTTCTCCACATTAAGGCATTTTCCTCTTCCACTACTAGTACCTCGTTATCACGAATGTTAATAAATGCACTCTTCTTCCTACTACCACACTTTCTATGTTTTGGAAAAATTAATTAAATTCTCCAAATGCCTTGGGCAGTAAGATAGTAGCAATCCTTGTATGCGCCTGGTCCGTTTGTTTTCCCTCCATCATTTCCCATTGAGGTGTTTCGTTTAAAATTACAATCACATCGACAAGATCCATTGCTGATATGCCAACATTGTGGCTTGATTGTCACGGCTGCTGCACTAAGAGTCGAATATTCTTAGTTCAACTCTTTCCTTTGGTAGAGAGATTTTAGTCTGAACAATTCCAAATTTAGCCTACACACGGCATGTATGAAATACAATCAATTGTGCTAAATTGAGTATAATTATAATTAAGCGACTGATATGACTGTTTAACTGGAATTAAAGTATCTGCAATATTGTAAGATGTATATTATCTCAAAATAAATTTGAGAACCCCCTTACGCTTTATCAGGAAAAGTTCAAGTAATTTGGAGACTGATGGTGGTTCAGTGGAGCAGTGCAGGGAAAGCCCAAGATGCCTGGTTCAGATAGTGGTTATGGTATTAAATTATTCAGCAACTTCACTTTTCACACAGCCTGTGTGGAGTAATGGCTGTCATTCAGATGCTATTTGGATCTTTCTTACTTTCCTACACATACCAATTTTTATCAGAATATTCTCGAGTTTCTTCCAATAATCCCTGTAAAATATGTTTTCCAAATCTAAAGCGCCGCATGATTTTTTCTTCCTTTCTATAAATCAGTAACAGGCCATTTGCACCTCCTGTGTCTTACCTTGCTAGAATAATAATTTTTGTCAAAACATCGACTGAACTTTATCAGTAGAATCTTAGCGAATTATGATCAAAATATTTATTGTCACTTTTCTTGGTATTGGCAACATAATCTTCAAGAAGTCCTTAGCACATTCAATATTCTTATACCTTGTGTTTAAAACAATAGGTACGGCTCAGTGTAGGACAGTGAAATATGTTTAAATAAAACAGATCCAGAAACAAATTATTTTTTAGATTAACGTCATTTTCAGTAGGTGTGCTCTGGGGTAACAGTGCAATGAATAGCATTGAAAGAAGAGTGAATGTAATTATAGCACATACTGTGAAATCTGATCACAGCAACCTTTCTCGTTGATGATCGTGCACTTCTAAATATCCTAGACGTGTCTGTAAGGAATTGAAGATCATTAAGCTGGAAGTTCAACATTAGCAACAGGAGAGCAAACCTTTGTCTCCAGAGATAAAAATTCTAGAGGATGTAATCAGGGGAACGAGGGACTATTAAGAGAAAATTTAAAAAGTAAATCCAAATGCCTTAGATAAACTTAAAAATAACATTATTCAAGAAATTGCTGATATTTCTCAGAGGAGACTGCAGAGTGAAATGGGCAGCTGCCAGAAATTCTTGAACTACAAATGAAAGCACTTCGAACATCTCCTTGCTTGATATGTGTGTAACTTATTTTCCAAATAGTACTAAAAATGATCCACTCACGACAGTGGCGTGAGCGGACTATACAGGCTAGTTCAATTCTGAGAACTGACTCTTGTTGTTCAGAGCAGAACTAAGTACGCTCACGCCACTGCCATACTTTTAACTGGAACTGCCCCGTTTCGTTCTGCAACTCTTTTAACGCACGATGAAATATCTACATACGTGAAAGACTGGGCAAGTTGGGCCACGTGGTATTTGCTGCGTACCTCTGTCTCCCGCAACGCTACGTAACCGTCCTAGCAAAGACTGCTCACCGAAACATCTATGGCTTGCCCTCCAGAAGCTCAGTATTAAAAATACTTTCAAAACCTCTGAAAAAGTAAAGCAATAATATTCAAACTTAATAAGACGATAACATAAGTAAGACTACCAAAGTATACCTGTTTAAATCTAGGAACGTGATTGGCTTAAAAACCTATTCTCTAAAATCTAAAACGAAAGGAAACAATCAAAAGTTATAGCATACGGTGCTTCAGGTCGTGGAAGTGCGAATCACTTGACCTGGAATAAGATCAGCGGGAGAAGATGTGCAAAAAGGGGAAATAGGTTAACGTTGCAGAATGGTAGTAGGGATTTAATTAAACTTGGTTAATTCGCAGGAGAAGGGGACAGTTTTTTGTGCCATGTATCACGGGTAATTACAGCGCTAAAGTAACTGGAAGAAATCTTTCCTTGCCTAGAACGACCAGAAGCCATTCTCAGATATATACTGTTCGTAGAACCAATAATAACAAACTGTAACCTCATTTCGGGTATCTCTCATCGAAATGACATAAATTAATAGAAGATTAGATATAATTTGTAGATAATATTGACCTTGACAATTCATAAATTAGCATTGAATTAGAGAAAACGTCGCAGTATGTCTTGCTGTGCACATGCACATATTCTTCCTTCTCTTACAGACCAATGAGAGTCAAGTGACTCGTAATCTTTCTAAGGCTAAGGCAAGGGTAAATATATTCATTTTATGATAGAGAAGTGCTTTATTACTACCACTTCACACTCCGATAACGAGTTTCACTCCCCAAAATGGGCATGGATTTAGACCTGGATTTTATTTAATAATTTTTATGTTTAACATAGTGTAACTTTGTCTAACTTTCCTCCTCCCTTCTCAAATCTCTCTTCATGCCATAGACCAGTCATAGAAGAAGTATTCTCTTTTACCTACCGCATTACAACCTGGAAATCGAATATAAGACGTCTCTAATTCCCGAGGTAGCATCATTCGCTACATGTGGCGCTGTCGTGAAAATCACTTGTAGAACTTCACTGAACTCGCATCAGAAATTTTCAGCAAGTCATAGCTCGCTGACTAGCTGGCTTACGAGATAGTTCGCTTATATAACCTTTAGAAATTTCCACAGAACATTCTAGAATGTTCTGATGGCATGGAGAATTGAAAAGTTCAAAAGGTTCTGTTTGTCGATAGTGCTTTTAGTGTTTATGCTGAGAGATAGCGCTACCGCTTCTATTTATCTCTGATCTGCTCTACAACTGCCCGGTCAATCAGCGCAACACTCCCGACAACTTTGGACCATAACATTTCGTCACTGTTCAATGAAGTATTGTAATATATTTGGCAGAAGACCTCAATGGGATAAAAGCAGACTTATGGGTCATTCTAGAAATTTTGTATTAAAAAAGTTAACACTTAAGTTTTAATTTAAGGTGGTTATCAGCAATGTGCGAAATTAATAATTCCCAAATGGTTGGATGGGAGGGCCGGTATATCTCTTGTCAGTATTTTTCAGGAGTTTTCTACCTTAATGACATTGTATAGTAGTTTGGCAACAGAAGCAGGAATCTAATGTGTTAGTTTACATAAATTTCTGTGCTCGCTAACATTTAGTTTTGTCTTTCTCAAGCGATTCTTACGAAAGCTTCTATAAAATTTCCTATATCCCTCGGATGATCCCTTGTAATTGAAAAAAGTCACAGCATTGCAGGTTACTTTATCATTTGTAATATCCTGCGGTCAAACCTCATTAGCGCAGAAATGAATAAAGCACGATATAATTTTATCATTTGAAATGTATTTCAATTGAAAATCCTGCCTGAATGAACAATGTTATCCATTGCATGCGAACTGCAAGTATTCACGAAGGATGAACATAATGCTTTCATTAGGTTACTTATGTACTTACCTATCTTGCAAAATATATCAGAATTTGGATTAAGAGGACCCTCAATTACTTTCACTGTTTTCATTTATCATTTAAATTAAAGCTGATTTATTTCTTACAAGGTATTATGTAAATAACAAGTGCACAATTATACCTTGTGAAAACACTTTCTATGAAAAGAGGAAAAGAAGAAATCAAATGATTACATTCACATGACACACACACACTCTCTCCCTCTCTCTCTCTCTCTCTCTCTCTCTCTCTCTCTCTCTCTCTCTCTCTCTCTCTCTCTCTCTCTCTCTCTCTCTCTCTCTCTCTCTCTCTCTCTCTCTCTCTCTCTCTCTCTCTCTCTCTCTCTCTCTCTCTCTCTAACCTCTTTCGTTTATTAGTCTTACAGACTACTCTCACTAAAGTTTATTTTGCATAAATAAACCCTTGCAGTAATAGCAACATTGCGCATTTTGCTTCAGTCAAATGTTTAAAAACTGAACACTACACATTGCTCTTAAATTTCCTTGCAGTTTTATGACATCCGAAAACAATGGAACATCAAAAATGTGACCAAGAATTTAAAAGTTCAAATCATTCATTAATAATACAAATATTTGAATGAAATAATTACAACAAAAAGCTATTTTAAATAAATTATGCGTTTTAAAGATATTTACATGTTTTGTAGTAGGTTTTCGCCTATCCTTACCGTTCAGTTATACTGATACCGAAATTAAAGGATTGAAATAAGTAAAGAATCACAATGGATTTCAAGGGAATGTTGGTTCTTTGTTACAACACGTGCAAGGGCAGTTGAGTCGAATAGCAGTTTGGGTGAATAAGTTGTTATAACAAAAGAAATGTAAGAAACAGTGTCCTTAGCAGATTTCTAAGGGATGGCACTTGACTTTGTGAATAGGGCATTCTTCGGTCCCTAATAATGACAATGGACAAGATTGTCACAAAGGAAATCTTTGGTTGAATAAGGGGCTTCCAGAAAGTGAAAGTGATATACACCCACGCGCAGCGGTGGAGGACAGTCCGAGGCGTGAGGATGATTAGGGCGGTCAACTTCTTCTGTCTTGGGCCAGGCAGACCAGAAGTGATCGAGTAATAAGCATTCCGCCTTCAGTAACTTTAAACAGTAATATTGGTAATCCTTGGTCGGCAACTTCGACTTTAGTGTAATAATAAAAGAAGCAGTCATTAAACCAGTTTGAAACGGGCATTCCAGTGTCATTAAAACTATCCTTCTCACAAATATCCACGCATACCCTGTGAGAAACCTCATTGCTTTACCCTGAGCTAAACACTATTTGCTTCAAACTGTCACATCAACATGGAATCTTTACTCGCCACATATATTGTAGCTTCAGCCAACGTAGAACTCGCTGCTCGCCGAAATGTCGCTTCAATACAAAATCATGCAGAATTCCTTCCGCAAGAATACTTCAGAGAGTTTTCCTAGAAAGGTCAAGGTATACATTTCTTTTCAATTAAATATGTTTAATACACCGTATGTTAAGTAGAATCAATAGAGTAGTTTTTGAAGAAATCAAAAATGTTGAAGAATATTTCCTGTAATGGGCAGTATGGCTTAGAGTGGTATTTCTGAAACTCTTATTGCTGCATATTTGGAAGAAACTAAACCTGAATGCCAAGTTTGTTATAAGCGACTATTTTTTTATTTGTTTCACATATAATTTTTATAAAAATGCTTCTTTTTGGGTTCAAGGGTACCCAGGTGTATCCTTCCGGTAAAAACTCGCTAGCAAATTTTTGTGGAAATGCAGTAAATGCTTACCTGCCTTGTACTTTATTACAGGCAAACACTAGAGGAAGCAAAACTGAATAACCACTTCCTATGTAAAAAAAGAAAATATTTGAAAACTGAAACTAATAACAAGGAATATCTCGGAAATAGTTTAGAGTTCTTCTAAAACACTACTGGAAACAAGCTTATATAGCCATTACCACAGCTTGAAGAATATGTGAAGTGGAAGGAGAAGGTGTTGCTAGTGAGCGTGTGGCACAGCGATGGTTCCAACGTTTCAACAATGGAGACGAAAACACTAAACATTTACCACGTTCTGGAATATCTAACGTTTGGAATATTGAAGACACACGGCAAGTTTTGCGAGATTATCTGCAAAAGGTACCCGTAGGCTTTCAGAATAACTTGGTGCATCAAAAGGTACCATACATCGCCACATTAAGACACTTGGAAACTCATACAGAAGCTGTAGAGCTTAGGACCATAGAATCTAATGGTGAATACTTTGAAAGTAAATTGCTTGTCAGAACGCATTTAAAATAATTGTTTTTCTTAAAAGACAGCATTACTTATGAGACAGTCTGTGTCTGCCTCTGTCATAAATTGTGTGCTTTAAGGAAATTATACTATTTGTGTAATCAGATACTTTTTATGTTTTACGACTTAGGAGTTATTTACTTATTTCAGAAAATTCAAGATGTAGGTACATTTCATCATCTTCCACAGATTAGGTTTTACCTGTTCTGATTTCACCTCTTCAACCCAGCGCTCTCTTGGTGTTCTTACAGATCTTCTTCCTCTTACATCAATGTCATTTTTAGTATAAGTATCCTCTGGCATTCTTTGCAGAAGCTCTAATTCTCCTTACTTTATTTAATTTATTGAAGAGGTGCTTGTACTTTCAGTTCCTCTCTCACATTCTCATTTCTAATGTGTTCTTGTCTTGTAAAACCTTTCATAGAACGTTGGAAATACATTTCCGCTGTTTCAGTTATTCTTCCACAAATATTTTGACATTTCTGCATTTTCATATTTTTGTCTTCTTCATAGGTTATATCACAGCCCAGGTATTGAATATTGAAACCTGTTCCAACTATACACAGACAACCTTTTATCTTCTTTTTTTTATTCCATTTACGTCCTCCAACGTTAAGTTATATCGGACGATGGAGGAAAGAGGTGAAATGATGCTCAAATGAGCCCAGGGTCCATAAATCTTCGAGTTACCTGACATTCGTCGTGCGCGTGGTTGGAAACCCACAATGTGAAAAGATCTTTCTGAGCAATCTCGCATGAGTAAACTGCACAAAATTACAGTACGATGACGTGGATTTCGTATACTTTTCAGTTGCCATGAAAATATCTTATATAGGAGGGTAGGCTGATAAGTCCCGGGCCTCCATTTAGATGGCGCTACTGGGCCAGTTTGACGGATAGTATCATGTAGTTTAACTTAGAATTAGCTTGTATCCATAGTTACAGGTCAATAGCTTGTTTAGTTTTTGGATAACAGCATTTTAGGCAAGTATACAAGTGTAGAGGTTTAACGAAAATTGAGGATTTGGAAAAACGAGCAGTGATTAAATACTTCCATTTGAAAGGCGTAACGCCCAAAGAAATGAATGTGGAAATGAACTCTGCCCTATCATATACAATAATTAAAAATTGGGTTGCAGAATTTAAAATGGGACGTGTGAGCACTACTGATGAGCCTCGCTCTGGACGCCCTGTGGAAATCACAACTCCAGAGATCATTGAAAAAATGCATCTTTTAATACCGGAAGACCGCAGATTAAAGTTGTTTGAGGTAGCAGAGGCTGTAAACAAATCAAAAGATGCAGGTAATATTTTGAGTAATGTTTGGGTATTTTAAAATGTTGTGGAAGATGGGTGCCGCGTTTTTTGACACCTAATCAAAAGTTGCAAACAAAAATTATTTCTGTAAAGAATTGGAAGCTCTACCGTAAAAATCCCAGTGAATTTTTGAGACGGCTTATTACTGTGGATCAAACTTGGATACATCACTACACTCCAGAAAGTAAATTACAATCAAAACTGTGGATTGAACCAACTCAAGAAAAAAAAGGTAAAGTCAATTTTGTCAGCTAACAAGGTTATGGCGAGTGTTTCGTGGGACGCCAGGAAAGTATCACTGGTGACTAATACGCAAGCTTAATGTAACGTTTGAGTGATGAGGTGAAAAGAAAAAAAAATATTTTTCTTGACGACAATGTTCCGGCCCATCGTTCAGTTATTGTAATGGAAAAAATGTACGAATTAAACTTCGAATTCCTTGAACATCCACCCTACTCACCAGATCTACCACCCAGTGATTACGAGCCGTTCCCGAACCTCAAACAATTTGGTGGAGATGATTTCACAGCTAGGAAGAGGTCATTGATGTGGTAAACAGATAATTTGAGTACCATGATAAATCGCATTACAATGATGGTTTAATTAAATTAGAACACATATCTGAAAATTGTATTAGCCTTTCTAGATATTATGTTGAGAAATGAGAAAACAAATTAAATATATATTTTTTTTTAATTTTGAGGCCCGGGACTTTTCAGCCTACCCTCGTATATGATATTTTAATAAATAGAGCCATTTTTAAGAGAAACAATAAGAATAATTTTGCACGTAAAGGATATTTTGGTTTAAAAAACATATAACGACCTTCATTTAATTCAAAAGGTCCCACAGTATGTATTCCCATAAAATATCGGTGTTTATATTTTCATTGAATGCAATGTTTCCTCTACCTAGTGTGGACAAGCTGTAGAGAAAATAACTTAAAAAAACTACACAATTGTTTAATTCTCTAAACAGTAGCTACCGCCTTACAAACAAATGCATTCTGCTTTGGATTCAAATATTCTCTTTTTTCGATAGAAAAACAAATGTCTTTTCTAGAAACACTATTGAAAGCCCAACGAGAAATATACAAATATATATTTTAGAACATTAAAAGATATGACACGAAATTACTCACGTTAGTATTTTTATAAAAGTTGTTTGGAGGAAAATAAATCAGAAACCAGTTATATTACACAGAATTTGATGTTTCTTCATTTAGATTTTCAATTTCAACTTGTCTTGTGCAGTTCTTTTTAAGTTTTAAACGGTTTTTTATTAGCAAGATTTCGAGAGTTGACCCCTTTTATTGACGGATCGGTATAGAATGTTTTCTTCTGCAAAACATTTCAGATGTTATGGGGTATATTTTACAACATTATAAATTGGATTCTTTCACATTTTTTTCATTTCTTAAAACCCTAATCAGTAATTCTGTTTAGGTATGGAGATTTATATTTCTTACGAAAGTCACGCTATAGAAATATTTAGCGAAAGAGGGAGTTATTATGAGATATGCGTATTGCAGATACACGAGTATGTACGTAGCTAGACACTGAATCACGTGGCATAACACAAGTTATTTGTATATTATTTTAAATATTACTAAATAAAACAAAGTAATGCGGGTTTTTAATTAATTGTTTATTTCACCACTTTTCCCATTTCGGCAGTTGAAACACAGAAACTAGTAAGAAGCGCGGAAGAATATTTTGCTCTTGGAGATCATTGAACGGGTTGAACGCCCGCCCGTCCGCCTGCCCGCCCGTCCGCCCGCTTTGACGTCACAAACGTCGCAATTTGGATGAAGCAGCATTACACTGTTGCCAACTCTCAGCATTGTCCTGCTGCTGCAGTTATCCAAAATGCATGCGATTCGAATATCGTTAAAACATTTTGAATGTAGCTTACGTAATGGCGTCCACAACCTTTCCTTAAGGTAGGCAAGAATTTGTAACTCCGTAAACTGAAAATGCTAAACCTTAAATGAGTTTTGAGTTGTATTTGATTCTAAAGGGAAAATAAATCTGATGGGATTACACTCGTGATTTTCTCTAACCATGACCAACCTTACATCTCATGTACTACATTATTGATTTAAAATCTTCTTTCCATGTTAGTTTATTCATTATAAATGTTTAGTTAGAAACAATTTAAAAAATAAACAATACATCTTATTGCATAACCCATGTATTCAATCTGAAAACGAGAAAAGTTGTTACGAAAGAAAAAATAAGATCTTATAATTAGTGCACGCCCGTCAGGTGATGCACTTGGGAAGTCTGAACGTGTAACATGGAAATATTTTGAACATAACGCTAAAACAAAAATCTTATTGTCCGCTCACATTATTATCTCTACTCGCTCTAGTTTGAGATTCTTGTTACTGTGCCATCTACTGATGTTAACTGACAGAAATTATTTATTACGTATATCCTTGTATGCACAACTGGAATGGGAAAAATACAGTAAGCTTTAAGCGATAGTCAATTATTTTCAAACGTTGGTCACTATTTGATGGCTTTAAAACTGTGTTTTCTTTGCAAGGCCAAGAGGTGCCACGAATACCACTTTCCACATGAGAAAACTCCACAAAAATATTTGAGAAAATGGTGTGTAGGTAACATAGCCTTGTATGACTTAAGATTTACCAATAGCGCAAAGGCCATCAAGATCAAAGAGAACTTCTAAGGACATTCCCAGAAAATTCTAGATATGCGTTTAATTTGACTAAGGAATAACTTAGGAAAACAATCAAAATATTTAGAACACTTTTGGTGAGAAAATCAAAATGTTCAAAATATTTCCATTCAGGAGCAATGTGAAATTGAGTTTATATATATATATATATATATATATATATATATATATATAGAACTTACTTTGCTGTTTAATGGACTTCACATATTGGACTCGTGCTGTTCAGAGCCATTCAACAGACACACACACACACACACACACACACACACACACACACACACACACACACACACACACACTATATCTCTCTGTCCTCCCCCTCTCTCTATCAGTCTACCTCCCTTTATCCTCTCCTTCTCTTAAGCTCCGTTTCTCCCTCACACCTTTTTCTATAAGGCTTTTGAATTTCATCTAGTCTCACTACGTGTATTTCAGATGCTACTCATAGATCATTCGAGATTACATTTTGTTATTCATGTGGATATTTCAAACATTTGGTATTTTAATCAAAATGATGAACGCCATATTTTATAAAATAAGAAATTTAAGAAATATATATTCTTTAATAGTAGATCATGGTTAATTTTACTGAAATCTTTCTCATTCTTAGAAGATGCTTGTAGCATTTAAAAGAAATTAACATTTTTAATTCTGATTCTTCATTCCTACTTGAATTTAGAATCTTTCCCTGCAAGTTTTAGTAATGTTGATAAAATTCAGTAAATGACTGTGGGATATATTAAGAAGTAATTAAAGTATTCTAAAAGCTATATCCCTGTACTTCTTCTGAACAGTATTCCTTTTATATCTCTATAGGTCTTCCGTTAAATGTTTTAAGCGGGTCATTATTTACTGAGTTTTAATATTACGTAATATTGTATAATATTACGAGAAACAAAGGAATGGTGTCTTAGTACTTTAAATTATACGGTGATGAGTTATAGATTAAACTAACCAAAATTTACTAATATCTCGAAACGGTTAATGTTATAATGTCTTCGTATTAACTATATGTTAAAAATTACGTTTTTTATCGAGTTATCAAATTAACTTTCGTCTATCTTTAACGTTTTATAGTTTAAACAAATGTACGAGGGCTGTTCAATAAAGAATGATCACAATATCTTTTTTGACAATGTACCTTTACTCATCCCCCTAATTTTGATGATCTTTCTCAAAATAGTCTCCCCTGAATGCGATGCACTTGTTCCAGCGTTTCTGCCAGTCTTCACAGACATGCTGGAAACCATTTTTGAGAGATCCTTCAAAATCGCCTCCGTAGCCTTCACCACTGCTTCTGATGAGGGATAATGCCTCCCACGAAGGCGTTTCTTCAAGTTAGGGAATACAAAAAAGTCATATGAAGTTAAATGCGGACTATAGGGAGGGTGAGGGATGCACTTCACGTTGATATTTGCAAGATATTCAGCAACAACATTGGCAACATGCCGGCCGCGCATTATCGTTGTGCAGCATCCAGCCTGCTTCACGAAAATGTGTCCTTTTGAACCTGATATAACATTTTATAGGCTTCAACTGAAGATTTGTTGAGACGAAAACAGAATGTCAAATCCGCATATTGTTCCTCGCGTGTTACCTCCATTGCAGCGGTAGGCGGTGCTGAACATATGTTAACTTGCCTGGTTCTAAAAGGCGGGAACCAGGAATACCAACAATGATACTACGGCGTGTTTGTTTCACATTAAACTAACAGAATATAATAACACTGAATTTTAGTGCGAAAAATTATGTCTGTAAAATGTAAAAGAAAAAGTGATATGTAAAAATATTATGATCATTCTTTATTGAACAACCCTCATATAAAAAATTCGAAACGAAAAATACGTGGCAAATTGTTTCAGAAAAGTCAAAATTATATTTTTATATTCATAAAGATACTGTATGTCAATTTCAAAGATATAATATACTATTTTAATAAAACTCGGTTATTATTTTCTCACAAATTCTTCTGTATAGTTATAAGAAATCACATAATTTATTTGTAGCATTTTATTTACATATTAATCCTAGAGTGAAATGACATAGCGTTTCATCTTGACAACTCATATTCTATATAAACATCGATCGGTTGTTAGAAAACTAGTAATGTGAACATGTAATCATTCTTCTACATTAGCCGTGTGTAAGCTAAGATTTGAATAGATAGAATCAGGCTGAAAATTCAATGCCATGGCTGGGATTTGAGCTACGGATGTTCGGTCTCCGCCCGGTCTCTTTTAACCATTGAGCTACCATGGCCAGCATTCCGTCATGGCATTAAATTCTCCAACTGACTCGTATATTTCCCTAGTGGCTCTCATATACAATAAGCAGAACTTTTGAGGCAACTTACTAACTGGGTAAGTACTTAAGTCCCAGGTTTTATAGTTACCACTATTAGTCTGATCATTGAAAATTTAATGATTCCTCCACACTAGCCGTGTGTAGAGTAAGACTTGAATAGATAGTCATCCACCAAATTGAGAGAGTTTGTGTACATTTTTTAACATTATAACATTTTGAATTTCTCTAGGATTATGCGGGAGGAAATCTTGAATTCCGCTAAAAATGCCGGGATATAGATTTCTACAAAAATGCATGTTTTGAGGTCTACTGAACCAATTGGTTTGGGTTACGTACAGTGGGGACGAGGCACGGAGTTCCAGGTGATTGTTTATTGTAACCTATACCCCAAGTGGGGCAACCCCAGGAGATATGATGAGACGAGAAGAGAGGGTGGCCGTCCCAAAGAGCTACGACAGTGCAGAGGGCAGGTTTCCTACACTTTACCAGTTGGAAACTCGTCGGCAGCTCACAACGCTGCGGTCCGGAAACGGCCCCACCAGATCGGCTCAGAGACCGAAGGTCCTTCTTGCGGAGGAGAAGGTTTATCAAGAGCATATCATCCTTCCATGCATCGTCCAGACACCTGCTGACACTTCTAACTGGAAAGGGACCAGCACATGGGAGATGATCTGAGTTAATGTAGGAAATTTCGGAATGTAATTAACCTACACAGCATTCACCTGGCAACCCGGGAATACGCACGAAAAAACCCATGGGTCAGGAATCGAACCCGGACCTCACGAATGCGGACCACGGACGAAACCACCTAAGCCATCCCACTCGGTTACTGGAACCTTAAAAACATAGTGTACCGACTCTCTTTAAAGACTTGAGTTTTCTCTTGAACACCCTGCACCTCTCTTGTACCTCCAATGTCACTTTTGTTGTAGTGGCACCCTTTATGAAGCACATAAAAAATTGACATCTTTTGTAAGATTTTTTTCTAAATGCGAGTAGAGTGTATATAACTCACATTTTTATAATCTGATCGTATAAATAGTTACTATAAATGTGTATAAGTAGGAGAGTTCTGTCACTGTTGCTGGAAATATCCCCTAACCATGGTGACTTGGGTATAATTTACCGAAGTAATAAACCAACTCGCATACAAAACACTGCGCTAGAGCGTATGCGTGATACCAGCTCTAACATAAAAACAAAGGGGAAACTTTAGATGTAGGCTCATGATATTTGAGGCATGTTTGGGAACACACGCAGAAATCGTTTTGTGCGTGAGAACTTATGTCACTAGCGTGCCTGAGTATGAAGTCAGAAGAAACCGAACGACACCTGCTGCTATAACCTTTTCATTGTCCGATACACGCAATTGTTTTGTGCTTTAAGACTGGCTGACCTGCACATCTCTAACAAGAGAACTATCACTAAGCTGATACATATAGCTACGCGCTTGAAAGTTTGATAGCATCATCTCTGCTCTGTGTTAGTGCTGTAGACCAAAAATCGAGTACGGAGTACAGCTGGAAGTACCCGAAAATGATCCCAGAATACGCAGGAACATATAGGTATAACAACACAGCATTGTACGGAGGGATTGTTTACCCCTGACTGGCAGCGAGTCTGTACATGGCATACGTAAGGAGCGTCGTCCCCCACAATGGGCACAGAACTCACGAGGGATGTCCAGCAGTTATTTTGCAAGTGGTAGCATGCGGTACTTTCAAAGCTTCAGTTTTGGGCGTTGCGGTTCTACTTCGCAGCAGAATTTTGGTACCCATGGTTTATATACAGCAGATATTATATCATCAAATTTTCAGGAGCGTAACTGTGTGAGTACAGTGATAGTTCCCTTGTCAGTTATTTTGGAGCAATGGGACTGAAACCAGGAATACACGAGATTCAAAACCCGGCTATTGCATTGATTTTCTTGATTTTACCTTACAATCGAAGACCTTACGTGAAAGAACCATTAATTCAGAATGTTATTGTTTAAAACGTTTGCATGAATAATAAGATATATTTCGACGTTCCTATATTCCAAGAAACGCATTTCAGTGATGACTCCCTACGTCTATATCTCGTGATTACAAAGGGATATGTAATATTATTGTTACTTATAACGATTGACTAGTGTTGTAGCACCTTGTGTACCCCATGCAGCTAGAATAATTATCGTTATAAAAAGAAACAGACATACAAATAACGATTTTATGTTGAAGGTGTAGAGAAAGTCATGCCATAACAGATTTTTCAGTGTATTAGGGATGTTTATCTTCCCTAGAGTTTGAAAGTATATTCAAGAATGTGTGTAGGTATGTATTTGTGGGTAAATGTGTGTGAGATATAGAAAGAAGGGAGATATTCAAAGTTAACAAACAACAAAGTATTAAAATTCACGTTTAAAACAAAAAGTAAAACTAATTGACGTCATTACTGATGAGCAGACACAGGAATCCTTAACAAGCTGGCCGAGCCAGCATGACACCCTTGATGTGGGTTCCTCTTAGTGGTGAGGACAGACAAAACACCCACCCACGTGTAGGCCGTGCGTGGAGACCCGTGTCGGTGGAAAGGTTTGTCCTGGTGGTTGAGAGATGCGCATCTGAGCTCGTTCCAGTCTTCTGAATTCGAGGAGGGTGCTCATTTCCGATACACTACTTTGGTTTCTACTTCGCCTAAGCGGGAGGTTAGGGACTAACCCACTCCTAATCAATCGGCCAGGACTAGGTATTGTACCGAACTCCAGGGTGAGTGGGAGGGCGAGCCCGCTATATCCCCTGTGCAGCCCTGCCATCCCAGTGGGATGACCCCTTGTTGGGCTCCGTGGTGGGTGGGGAGCGCTGGGGGATGAAACACATTCAATTTTTTATGGCAAACCCTAAAATTAAACGTGGAAAATAAATAGCTGTGTCTTGTGGTCCTCGCTATTTAGTTATCTGTAGAACTGAGGAAGGGCGAAAGTTTACTGCCGTGAACCCGTTCATTATTCAGAAGGGTATAGATAATATTGCCGGTCCTGTAAAGTCATGTACTCGATCTCGCAATGGTACGCTCCTGGTTGAAGCAGTTTCTCCGACGCAGGCTGCAAAAATCTTGAAAGCTAACATGCTTGCGAGCTATCCGGTGCGCGTTGAATTGCATAGGACCCTGAATTTCTCGCGTGGTGTTGCAAATACCAGCGCATTGGACGGTATGTCCAATGAGGAGATTCAAGAAAACTTGGCGGAATAAGGTGTGACAATGGATATCGAGTTCACCGCAAAGAACGAGTTGTACTAGTGCCCACTCATACCCTGTTTCTTACCTTTGATCAGGTAGATATCCCAAAAGGGATTAAGGCAGGGTATGAATCTACCTATTGAAGTGAGGCAGTATATACCCAATCCATTAAGATGTTATAAATGCCAGCGCTTTGGCCACATGAGTGATTCATGTAATGGAGTTGCCAATTGCGTTGCCTGCGGGGAAGTCAAACATGACAGTGCATGCACTTCACCCGCAACGTGTGCCAACTGCAGTAGTAATCATTCATTAAACTCCAGAGAATGTCCCCATTTTGTGGAGGAGAAGGCGATCTAAGAGATCCGTGTAAGAGAGAGGTGTCCTTCGTGGAAGCCCGGAAACTCTTCCATATTCGCCAGCCTTCTGTCCCTAGGAGCGTTACTTATAGTGCAGTTGCAGCTAAGCCGGTACCTAGATGTGAATTGCAACACAAACCAGCGACATAAATGGGTAAGTAATATCCGAAAGATCAATTACACCAAGATCACACAGCCAAAGTAACAAACACCAGCAGGAACAACAGTGAGCGCGCCGACCAAGTCCAGTCCTAAGAAGAAGGATTCAGCCAAGTCACCGCCAAAAGCATCTACTTCAAGAACATGTCAACCAGTAATATACAATGTATTGCCAAGGAAATTTAAGACCTCTTATGACAGAACGGATTTCCTTAAAGAAAATCCTAAGATCAATGAAAGGAAAGCTAGCCAGCACAAAAGACCGCGAACATCTCCTCCGTCAACAACATCTGAGGAATCATCTGGAGAGGATGCCGATCGTCCACTTTCATCTTCGCCGGTCACAGCTTCCGATCGTCTCGAGAGACTCAATTCGAAGCTACCAATAAGGAAGCTGTCCTCCTCCATTGAGGATGTGGAGCGGGTAGATCCAGTCCTCATTGCCCAAACGAGTGAAGAAAAGTCAGGAAAAACCTGCTGAGAACGCTAGCCCAGGCCCAAAGAAAAGCAACAAATTGGTTCGACTACCACTGGGCAGGTAGCTTTTGTCATGGCAAGTTTATATTGAAAGAAGTAATTTTTAATGACTTTTGGTATTTTATTGGTATTTATAGATTTTTTATTTTTTATTTTTTACCCATTTGGGTTTATATTATAGTCATTTTGTTTTGATCTGTTTTTTAAATTTTGAATAATTTATATCTGGCTATTGCTATGAATTAGATTTTGTAAGGTCACTGATGACGAAGCAGTTGAGCGCCCTTTCATCATCATCATCATCATCATCATCATCATCATCATCATCATCATCATCATCATCATCATCATCATCATTAAGAAGTTGGCTTCAAGTTACTATAACAAACCATGATCGGTATACAGGAAGTACACAGCAGTGACCATTGTTCACTGATGGTAGGTAAAACACGGTCTCATGATTGTTCTGCACACAGACAATGCGAGGGATGGGCCACTGATTTATTTACTACGTCACATGGTAAAGTTAAGTAAAGTCAGTCTAAATTCCTTACTCTCTGTCTTTAACTCTTAGAAATTCTTATGACAGCTGATGAGCAATGGTTCACAAATCCCAAACAGATCTTTAAGTAGCATTCGTAGAGCTAATGAATAGTATATTATGCAACTAGATTGCAATTGGTAGTAATTAAAACGCGAGCATTATTATTAACCTCGCTTCACTTGCTCGATTAATTATGATACAAGCGTTTTAATTACCATTATAGTCAAGTTTCATACGACTGTTTATACTCGATCATGTATATAAATTAAAGGTTTCATTTCAAAGTATTTATTTCTGGTTTCAGTGATATGTTATAATGTAACGTGAGACGTAGTACGTAGTACGCACGCGCAGAAATATTGGTTTCTTCCCTATAAACAGCTGTAAACGTGTGATACAGTTTAACCTAAAAGAAAGTATAGACAAACCGCAACAAATTGAATTTATTGAAATATCATTTGCAATTAATGCCAATGATAATATTAACAGAACTGTTTTTATTTTAAATATAGGTTATTTATTGTACAATTAGTGAAATGAATTTGCGAGAATAGTTGAAGTTGAACTGATGCTAATTTGTGTGCTTTCTTTTTCTTCTGGTTTTAGTAGTGTGTTTGAAACTTTAATTTTATTTGGGGTGTAAGGTCAATGTCACTGTTACTAGTGTCAGACATTTTGACATTTTTCTAAACTGACGCTAGTGACGTTGTCGAAACGAGAATAATAGATACTTGCGCTCTCACAATGTCACGTGGCTACTTCTGATTGGTCGAGTACCAATACTTTAATGAACAGGTGTATTTTAATGAGGCCCATTAAAGTACTGCTACCAGTCGTATAAATACTATAGTTTGTCATGGTCGAGCATAAACAATGTAATAAAGCACTACACGATATTATAGGTTATATGGGTAAACGTGAAATCTAAACTGAAGATAATGTCTATTTACTAGACAAAATGTTGCGTTCTTACTTTACTGCCGTTTATTAAAAACAGGTAGATAACATTTTGCACTTTCGGAAGTTAGAAAGTTTCCTGGATATGTATGTTTTTAAGCCATATAACACAAAAAAGAACCTAAAAACATACATAAAATTCCATATTTTAAGGATGTAAGAACTTCGTGAGATTCAGTACAACAAATAAGTATTTCTACTTCAAAGATTCGCTATTTTTTTATTTTATGAAAGGTGGTACCAGTTTTGGTTAAAATGCCATGCGTTTGAAATATATTTATGAATTAAAATGTATCTGAAGCTTTATATACGAGTAACTACTTTATAAAATCCTCTGAATTTCAGATAACATTATATAGCTGAAACTTTATAAGATACTACCGAATATAACGACAAATTATTAAAATTGATGCTTTGTTTTAATCATTTCTTCGCAGCATTAATACGCTATAAAATATAAATCACTGCATTTTGAAGTTTGGTGTGCTGATGCACTTCTTTGATCCGAATCTCTAGTGAACCACTTATGAGGAATAGCTTCATATGAGTCAACGGGTTGAAGCGACTCGCGAGCTCGTCTCGTAGTACTACGTGAAATTCACCGCAAATGGAAAGAAAATGCTCAGCTCAGTTTGTCATCCTAGAATGTTTGTTTGTGAGCGGTTTGTGAGTGTTGAAAGAGCATACACTAGGCCGGCAACCCTACGAGAACCACAAATGTATGGTTAAACATATTGCTATGCCGCGATAACTTGACAAAAGTTTCATAATGTTGGATCCTCAGTAGTTTTTCAGTCAACGGCACTATTATATTTTACTATCCGCTGCTGTATTGAAAATGGTTATCAA
Organism: Mantis religiosa; assembly: GCA_030765055.1. Classification (NCBI taxonomy): domain Eukaryota; kingdom Metazoa; phylum Arthropoda; class Insecta; order Mantodea; family Mantidae; genus Mantis; species Mantis religiosa. The sequence continues at coordinate 94,295,378 of CM060959.1, forward strand.
CAGCAGTTTCGATCCAAGCTTCGATATAGTTTAGACCAATATTAACGTTGGGTATTCTTATGTTTTTAGTTCAAGTTGGCTATTTTTTTGCACAGCCGCAGAGCTTGCTATAGCCGCAGCTAAGCTTTTCTTCCTAGAAGCCTGGACCTGTGTTGCCGTTTGGTTAAGTAAGATTGATTTCAAAGATGCTAAAGAGAAGTTTTGCATACAATGATTTCTACGAATGGCTCAAAACCGCGTGGGTTTGTAGCATATGTATCAGTACCCTAATATCCTGAAACTATGATATAAAGGGTATTTCAACAAGAGTGTCCTATCTTTGAACTTTAATAAAACGCATTCTATAAATGATATGGGTTTATTTTGGAACATAATGTCATTACGCGTGGAAGAGGACATCAGTTACGTGGCCACCGCGACTTCGTTGGGTTGCGCGTATGCAGTTGACCCAATTTTAAATAAAAGAAGAATGTAAATTAGGTCCAGTTCCACCAATAACAATCGTGATGTTATGCATAAGGTCATTTATTGTTTCTGGCTTGTTGCAATAAACTCGAGATTTAACATAACCCTACAAGAAATAATCCAATGGGGTTAAATCACATGATCTCGGGGGCCAGTTAACACCACCGCTGCCGCCACCACCACCACCACCACCACCACCGCCACCGCCGACACCGCCACCGCCATCACCACCACGGGAAATGATGAAATAACTGAACTTCTCCTTTAAAAGATCGATTGTTTCGAGAGCAGTACGACATGTGGCACTATCTTGTTGGAACCAAATGTTTGTGAGATCCATACCATCTAATTGAGCCCAAAAATAGTATCTAATAAAGCCCGTTATCGCGCAATTCAGGGAAGGTTTGGCGAACAGAAGATCCATTTCTATAATAAATGTTCACAATTTCTACGCGTTGCTGAATGCTGTAACGCTCCATGGTTATTTGTAAATAACAACTGTGAGCACATGAAAAAAATGACTGCTGAAACTCGATAACAGCGGCAGCTATTGCTCGTTAAATAAAGGTCACTCTTGTTGAAAGACCCTTTCGGTAATATACGTATAATTTACGTTCTCCAACGTTAACTCATTTTGGACGATGAATGAAATGGATGAAATGATGCTCAAATGAGCCCACGATCCATGGAACTTAGAGTTACTCTGCATTGGTCTTTTAGAATAGGGGAAAACCCTTGAAGAAACCTTATTCCGGTAACTCTTCCTGGCCTAGATTCGACTTCTTGAACGTGAAGCAGACACGCTACCATCGACGCTACCGAGGTCAGCTCTAATATCCTATTTTCGTGTTTGAATTTAACATATCAACAAAAATCGACTTAGACCTTATATTTTAATATATTACATGGTACAGGAAAAAAAGGAAATGCAGAACAGAATTATAAGTAATAATTACTTGTGCAACAAGAGCAACAACCAGGGTTTATTCAGAAAGTAGGAATGGTTGCTAAACTAGTATAGTGAACAGAATAATAGTTTTGAATCTGCATGCCCTGCACTATGTTTCAGACAGTGATTAGTATTTATGGACAACTTCCAGATTATTTATTAATAAGATGTCTCATACCTATTTTATATCTCTGATACTGTGATGGTCAGTTGTTTCTTTTTAGCATCAGGGCTAACAACATGAATTATAAAAAGTATCGTGCATAAGAAAAGCATACAAAATTTAGTTGGTATCCTGCAGAGCTTTGTTTTAAAAATGTTATTTTGTAGTATTTGCTAATGTGTTTGTTGTCTGTGAATAATTTGGTAATTAAATTTGCCCACAATGTTTTCTTTAAAATATTCTAATGGCACATTTTCTCTATAAGTTTGATATGTCTTATTTTGTACAGATGTATTTTTTTATCTTGAAAAGTGCAGAGCGATGAGCAGTGGTATCTGGACGAGTCCACTTCAGAACGGTTACAACTGGAGGGGAGGGAAGGGCAGGTCAGTTGCGTACCAGTTGCGAGCAAGTGAACACGTGCAGTGCTACTCGATAATACTACAGCTTGTTTCAAAATGTGCTTGTCTCCTGGTTCCAAGAGAGCATTTATAAATTACGCCTTCAAGCAGCACATTAGGAAATGAAGTGCTGCATTTAAAAACACGAGAAGTAATAACCAATATCCATAGATTTATAAAAAAGAAACAATGGTCTGGGTCAGCTATAAAAATCTAGGGAAGGGTATCTGAGGCAACAGTTGTGTCTGAAAGCAGTTTAGGAGAGTTATTAAGGAAAGAAAAGTCATTGGTGCTAGTGTAACAACGTCCTTCTCTATACCCAGTAAACAAAGATTAAGAACATGCACAAAATCTAATTTGGATGTTTTAATTCAGAAGTAGTTAAGCGAACTATGAATAATTTTTAAAGCACAGAAAAACAAAGACCAACTTTGAAGATAGTGCTTATGAAGCTTAAAAATTCTACTGACTTCCAAGGCAGTGTCTGAACATTAAGAAGAGTTCTTTTGAAGCTAGGATTATTTGAAGAAAAAAAAAAGCACTAAGCGTGACAGACAAATTTTAATCGAACATCGCACCGTACGTGCAGAAAGGCTTAAGTATTTACGAAATATTCCGAGATATCGAAGTGAAGTTTATATAGTTTATATGGATGAAACTTATATAAATACAGCACATACTAGACCATATGCCTGGAGTGAAATTCGTTACAGGGACTCTGCAGCGATATTGAAAGGCCGAAGGTTGTTTATCATGCCTGCTGGAGGAGAACAGGGTTTTGTTCCAAAAGCCTATGTACTATTTAAGATCCAACAAAAGCGTGGAGATTACTAACATACTAAGAATTACAACTTAGTTTATAAGAGCTGAAAAAACTGGCTTCGAGAATGAAATTTGTTTTTAGACACCTTACGCACCGCCCTCCCCTCTCGTAATCTTACGCGTGTGACGCATTGTGGCGATAGGTGCACTATCCCCACTACAGTTGCTACTCATCCCTACCACGCAGGATTCCTGTCAAGATAAAATAATACATCTGTACCATTGGACAAGTCTGATTTATATAGTTATTATTCTTCAGATTCTCTAAATAGTCATTCAAATTAAATCAACAATACAAGTCCTTTCGATAATACATTCACATCTGTCAGGCAATCAAAGGTGGTAGCCCTGATGTGTTATCTTATACCACTCAATGACATAGTTTATTTCCGTTGAATATCACCTTTATCTTATATATCTTATGCCTTGACTGTAAAATTCGGAATATTTAAGTATTAATGCAGCTATTTTAACTATTAATCGTCATATTCTTTGTAAATTGGTTTCATGTATTAAACGATTAAAGCATTGGCTCTTTCCTCTAGATGACCTGTTCGGTGTTTGTTGTACTACTTTATAAACTACTTGAGTAGCCTTTAACAAAAAATGTACCATAAATGGTGAATAGGATAGTGTGATATGACGCCCTACTGCCTTGGGTGGGCTAGGAACCACAGCGACTGCAAGTCTGTCGTGTGAATAAGGAGCCAAATCAATATCGTTGCCTCCTCAAAGATGAAGTGCTAGAGTTTAGTGCCCATAATGTCTTTCAAGGTTGGTTAGTCAAGACATTAAAGCTCTGGCAGGGCTTACAATTTGAATCATTCATAAAAGCAATGTTTATATCGAAAATTTTGATAGCTTACGTATAAAACCATAAACATATTCAGTACATTAAACAAAGGCTTTATCGATTTTGAGATATTTTACGACAAATAAGGTGTGCAAGTGTCGTTTGATAAGTCTAGTAAATTTTCATGAAGGGATGGAAAATATTTGTTGCAACTTAGTGGGTGTTAAGCTTGGTTGTTCATAAGAGTGCACATAAAATTTGAATGTGCTAAAATATACAGTTCATTGTTTATAGCCATCTGAACTGGTCCATGTCATAGCTTCTATTGAAAACGGAAAAAACGGAGTTTCATGCTGTTGTTAAACATTTTCATTTGAAGGGGTGGATTGCCACACAAGTCAAAACTGAATTGAATGAAGTTCACGCGGACTGTGCACTAACATTGAAGACCATTTACTTTTGGATCAATGAATTTAAATGTGGTCATAGAAGTACCAAAGGTGAATCGTGCTCTGCTCATCCAAACACAGGACACCATTGAAAAAATCCACGATCAGGTTATGCAAGACCGTTCCTGAGATTGCTGAGGCTGTAAGCATCTCAACTGAGCGAATACACAATACCCTGCATAAAAAATTGGCAATTGAGAAGCTGTGTGCCTGATGGACTCCGCGATTGCTCACGGCCAACCAAAAGGGCATCCGGAAGAACACTTCAATTGAGAGTCTGTCGATGGTTACTTGCAATCCGTAAGGCTGTTTGCCCCGATTTGGGAACGTGGAGGTAACTTAGAACCATATTTACACACCAGAGTCAAAACAACAGTCAAAATAGTGGACAAAGACTGGTAAAAGTGCATCAAAGGAGGTAAGGGCCATTTTGTCAGGTGCTAAGGTGATGGCCACTGTTTTAGGATTCTCAAGGAATAGTTCTCGTAGACCACCGGAAAAAAGGCAGAACAGTAGCTGGAGCCTCTTATGCTTCATTGTTGGATCCTTTACAACATGAGTTGACTGAAGAGAGACCGAGATTGAAACCCAAAAAGTGCTCCTTCACCAAGATAATGCACCATTGCACACATCAAAAATCGCAATGGCGAAAGTGCATGAGTTATACTTTGAATTTGTTCCACATCCATCTTATTCGCCAGACTTAGCCCCAAGTGACTTCTTCCTGTTCACAAACTTGAAAATTTAGCTTAGTGGTAAGAAATTTTTCAAATGAAGTGAGTCACCGTCAACGAGTATTTTGCAGACCTCGACAGAAGCTATTTTTCCGACGGAATGGAAGAAACTGGAACATCGCTGGAGCAAGTGTATAGCCTCAATGGAGATTATGTCGAGAAATAAGGTGCGACGTTCACGAAAAAATAGTATATCCTTGATTTTTTACCTTACTTATCAAAACGACCCTCGGATGTCTCGAATTTTCTGGGAAAACCTCTGAAACTGTTTTCGATCTGATGACTTTATCAAAACTGGTAAGTCGTAAGCAATATCCAAAATCTTACAACACAAAAAATAAAATAACACAATTTATATGAAACAATTTATATCATTTTCATATAAGAGGGCTGTTCTATTAAAAATGATCAGTTTTTTGACAACATACCTTTACTCATCGTCATAATTTTGATGGTCCTTCTCAAAATAGTCTCCCCTGAATGCGATTCACTTGTTCCAGCGTTTCTGCCAGTCTTCAAAGACATGCTGGAAACCATTTTTGAGAGATCCTTCAAAATCGCCTCCGCAGCCTTCACCACTGTTCCTGATGTATAATGCCTCCCACGAAGGCGTTTCTTCAAGTTAGGAAATAGAAAAACGTCATATGGGGCTAAATCCGGACTAAAGCTGGGGTGAGGCATGCACTTCACTTGATTTTTGCAAGATATTCAGCAACAACATTGGCAATATGCGGCCGCGCATTATCGTGGTGCAGCATCTAGCCTGCGTCACGGAAATGTGGTCTTTTGCGCCTGATATGGATTTGCAATGTTTTCAGGACATCCCTGTAGTATTGTCCAGTTACTGATGTGTGAGGTACAACATGCTGAAAAGAATGAGATAACCATAACTTTCCCAGCAGAAGCAACTACTTTTGCTTTTTTGGGGGGTTGATGCTGAAGGAGATTTCCACACTGAGCTTTGCTGTTTGCTCTCAGGATCAAAATTCTGTAGCCAAGTTTCATCCGCAGTGATTACGTTTGAAAGAAACTCCTGAATTTCCTCTAACATCAACTTTAACTGCATGTTACCTCCATTGGAGCGATAGGCGATACTGAACATGTCTGAACTTGCCTGGTTCTCACAGGCGGGAATCAGGAGTACCAACAATGAAGCTATTAGGGCGTGTTTGTTTCACATTAAGCTGACAGAATATAATGAGATTGAAGTTTAGTGCGAAAAATTATGACCGTAAAAAAATTATGATCATTTTTTATTGAACAGCCCTCGTAGATAAGCATTGTGTTTGTGTTTCCCTTTCTTATACTAAAAAGTCGCTTATTCGTGTTTTGTTTTTGAACGGAGTGCTGTGGTAATATAGGTGGGCAGTAGAGACAGGAATTGAAAATACTGGGATATGATGCAGTGGGCGGGCGAGTGAACTTGCTCACATTGTGTGTAGGTACAACAACACTGACCTTTGTAGTTGGCCTTTTCACTGTGATGAAAATGGCGTAAAGAACGGAACAAAATGTTCACAGAGGTAGAACAACCTACTGATTAGATCACCAACGCCTCCTCTTTGCCTTTGTCATCAGCTAATAAATACAACGCATGGTCGAAAAAGTCTTAATCAGAATAGCATGCATGGGCGTGTTTTAATTTACCCTCACTTGTTTTGGTTGTTAATAATAAACCTTCTCTATGTTTTGTTTAGGAGAAAGCGTTGGAGTTTCAACCTCCAGTATTTATATTGGTTATCATCACATTTTTATTTGTATGCCTATGTCTACCATATTGTCAAGCCTCCAAGCTTCTCTACCCTCCCATGGTCTCTCAGATATCCTTTACCAAGGACGCCGGGGTAGCGCAGTGGTTTCGTTCGCGGCTCCCGTGCTAAGGGTACCGAGTTCGATTCCTGGCTCTGGGGAGTCGATTTTAAGTCGACTTTATCCACGCCTTCACCTCTGTCTAGCACATGAGAAGTGTCCCTTATGCCCAACGTGGTTCGGAGTCCTCTCGCCTCACCGTCATCTTCACTATCACCCTATCATTGGAGGTAATGGACTCGCCTGAGAAATGAGTCCGGTCACCATGTGGTGGGGCGAGGTTATCCCGAAGGTCAAGGTTGCCATGTGGGGCGTGGTAATCAACTAGTCAATCTTCCTGCACATTTCAACCAGGTTATTTTTGAGTCATATCTTCCCCCCGGAAGAGTCTTCTCTAAGGATCCTCTTTGGTAATCTCTTCTCCTGCATCTTTCTCACATGGCATAACGTAGAAGTTTCTTTAGTTTCAACTATCATTGCATTTATATTGATAATGTACAAAACGTATACTCTCTACTTACAATAATAAAACTATATGCAGACATTACAGAAAAGATTGAGAGAAAAGTTCGAATGTTCGACCAGAGGTTCCTCTAGTAACGTCAGAGGTACCACGAGGGCTAGGGGTCCGCAGCGCCCGCACCACGGTAGCTGAAGGGAACGGATCCCCTCTCCTACGGGGGTTTGTTGTCACTCGATGTTCTGCCTTCATTGAACTATCGCACCCAGGAACGCACATTAGACACAACCGTGGTACCATCACCATATGCCTCACTCAACTGGCGATAAATTTCAATAGATTTCACACCACGAAAATGGAGAAAACTAATGATGACACGCAGTTCTTGAAATGAAAACGTCGCCATTTTAAGTCTCAAAAACAGCCGAAACTCTCGTCGCTGCCACTAGAGTTCTATGCACTGTACAGTGCTGCCATCTCTGTCACGTATTCACAAATAGTCCACGTGTATTTTAAAATAAAAGTTCCTATCTGGTCCAGTTCTGAAAATAAATAGCTTGAACACACCTCGTAATACTTAATTTATATCACAAATAAATGAATATCTTAATTTTTTGGGGCGGGGGACTATGAAGTACTCTTCATTTTGGGTGATATTTTTATAGCTGGTAAACCTAAGATAGACAAAAATCTTGTAGTTCTCGTTAAATAACACAATTTATGTCAAATACGTCATTTTTTGGAATTGACCAATGAGAGATATTTTTGGCTTGAATTTTCAGATATTTCATACTTTTTGAGTTTTAAAAGTAGGTTCCTTTGTTTCTATTGCTCATGCAAAGAGAAGGGAATTTTAAAGCTACTGTGTAGCACCCGTTCTTAAATCAATTTTATTGTAGACTAACACCTCGTAATACTTAATTTATATCACAAATAAATGAATATCTTAATTTTTTGGGGCGGGGGACTATGAAGTACTCTTCATTTTGGGTGATATTTTTATAGCTGGTAAACCTAAGATAGACAAAAATCTTGTAGTTCTCGTTAAATAACACAATTTATGTCAAATACGTCATTTTTTGGAATTGACCAATGAGAGATATTTTTGGCTTGAATTTTCAGATATTTCATACTTTTTGAGTTTTAAAAGTAGGTTCCTTTGTTTCTATTGCTCATGCAAAGAGAAGGGAATTTTAAAGCTACTGTGTAGCACCCGTTCTTAAATCAATTTTATTGTAGACTAACAGGATATTCAACGCGTATATACCTATCCCATTCTTCCTCCATCCGTCTCTCTCTGTCTCCCTCACTATCCCTCCGTTTATCTTGTCCTCTTTCCCTACTTTGCTCTTGTCTTCTCTCACTCTGCCTCATGGAGCTTACCGATAATTAAGTTTCATAGAATACTTCTTCGGGAACATGTCAAGTGATATTTGACCCCAATAGTAAAGAGTGTTAATAAAGGGCGTTTTAGAATACAAAGCATGTAGTGCTTGCTTATGCTGTCGTGGCTGGTTTACATCTACAAATAATATGAAAAAAATGAATGTGATATATCCACATTGCATTCTTTAGTCAATATCACTTAAATGATAACATAGCTTGAACGCACTGTTTTTGATAAAGATTATCTTGCAGCCTAAGTACTTAATGTTGATTGAGAGAATGCTAGCCTATTAGTGCTTCCATGACATCTCGATAAACATTTACAAGTATGAACAAAGTACTGGAAAATTTAAACCAATTAACGGAACTGCCTGATAGCATAAAAAACTTAATTTCACGAGAAAAAAACTTGTATTTAAAAAGTATCGACATTTTTTGTTTAATTACTTTTGGTCTTTACCTTGTGAATTGGCAGTTGCAAAAAACTATACAGAAATCCTTCCAATCTTAACAAGCGATTCCCAGATAATTCAGTATGAAACACTTAGATCTTAACAATATTTTAATTTAACGAAATCGTAGCTTTTTTGAAAATTAAAAATAAAGATTTCCTGTGAGTAATTCAGGATGAAAACCGAGTGGGATGGCTCAGGTGGTTTCATCTGTGTACCGCATTTGGGAGGTCCGGGTTCAATTCCCATGGCCAGCTTACCTGACCCATGGATTTTTTCGGGGTTTTTCAGGGTTTTTCCAGGTCGATTAATTACATATCCCGAATTTCTTCTCCCTCCATTTCTTCTAAATTATCATTTCATGTCATCTCTCATCTAGTGGTCTCTTTCAGGGCAGGAGTGTCGGCGGCAGTCTCGGCAGTGCATGGTGGGATGATATTGTTACGTCAGGGCAGGTTGAGAGAGTTAACAAAGTACCTGGTGACTAGGGTCATATCTAGGGGGGATGTGGAAGGTAATTGGTTGAACACAGGAAAAGGAAACAATATGTAAGTCCATATTTAAGCCCATTTATTGAAAACTAGTTCTTAAAAGGCAGAACGAATCTTTCGCTTAGCCTTGAAGAGACTTAAACGTGGAGTGGTGATATATTGCAGGCCCATAAGGGCTTATCTCGAGGATGCGTGATCGTGTATGGTTTAGGAGTTAAAAGGACTCTAGGCTAACTCTTTGAATTAAACTCTGTCAAACTACACTGACTGCCGACACTGACACTCTTTCTGACTGACCCTAACTGCTGGCTTAAGCAGTGCTTAAATATGGGTTCTGCCAAAATGACGTTATGCCGATTCAGCGTTCCCAAACTAGAAAGTTACGTAGACATTCCCCAATTAAATCTACACGTAGCCGATACAAGAAAACAGAAAAGCATGTCATACGTCAAGAACATGTGCAATCTTACAGGTGCTGATCTCCTTACTCATCAAAATTAAGAACTCCAGAACGTGCGAATAAGACAAGTCACAAAAAGTGAGCACCGAGTCCTAAGATTCTAGAATTTTAAATTTTCTTAAGTATTCGTCAACCATAGATGTGACAATATGCCCTGAGTAAAACTTCCTCAAATCTTCCTACGGTAGGACGGTCTCGGGTCTCCCAGCCCGGTCTAGTGGCACCATTTCTGGACCGCAGTTGGGTGAGCTGTGCTGGCCCACGAAGGAGTTTCGAACTGGTAAAGTGTGGCGACCCTGCCCTCTACAATGTCGTGGCTGATTGGGTCGGGTGCCCTCTGTCTCCTCTCACCTCGTACTTCCTCCCAGGGATGTCTCACTTGGGGCATAGTTACAGATGTATTATTTTATCTTGACAGGAATCCTGCGCGGTAGGGGCGAGTAGCAACTGTGGTGGGAGTAGTGCACCTATCGCCACAATGCGTCACACGCGTAAGATTACGAGAGGGGAGTGCATAAGGTGTCTAAATACAAATCTCACTCTCGAAGCCAGTATTGCAGCTCTTATAAACTAAGTTGTAATTCTTACTTTGGTAGTAATCTCCACACCTTTGTTGGATCTTAAATAGTACATATGCGTTTGGAACAAAACCCTGTTCTCCTCCAGCAGGCATGATAAACAATTGCCTTTCAATATCGCTGCAGAGTCCCTGTAACGAATTTCAATCCAGGCGTATGGTCTAGTATGTGCTGCATTGATATAAGCTTCATCCATATGAATTATATAAATATATAAATAAATACTTAAGCCTTTTTGCCCGTATAGTACGATGTTCGATTAAAATTTCTCTGTCATGCTTAGTGGTTTTTTTTTTCATATAAATCCTAGCTTCCAAAGAACTCTTCTTAATGTTCAGACACTGCCTTGAAAGTCAATAGAATTGTGAAGCTTCATAAGCACTTTCTTCAGAGTTGGACTTTGTTTCTCTGTGCTTTAAGTTCGCCTAGCTACTTCTGAATTAAAAGATCCAAATTAGGTTTTGTACGTGTTCATCTTTGTTTTCTTGGTATAGAGAAAGACGTTTTTGCACTAGCACCAATAACTTTTCTTTCCTTAATAACTCACCTAAACTACTTTCGGACACAACTGTTTCCTCAGATGTCCTTTCCCAGATTTTTGTAGCATACCTAGACCATTGTTCCTTTTTTATAAGTCTATAGACATTGGTTATTACTTCTTGTGTTTTTAAATGTAGCACTTTATTTCCAAATGTGCTGCCAGGAGGCGTCATTTCTAAATGCTCTCTTGGAACCAGGAGACACGCACATTTTGAAACAAGCTGTAGTGTTACCGAGTAGCTCTGCACGTGTTTAGTTGCTCGCAAATGGTACGCAACTGACCTGCCCTCCCCTCCAGTTTCAACCGTTCTGAGGTGGACTCGTCTAGATACCACTGCGCATCGCTCTCCATCTGTCAAGATATAAAAATACATCTGGACAAAAGATCAAGACTGGTCGCAGTGCCGAATCCTCTGAGCACCGTAATCCAATCCAATTCGGGATTAAGGATTTTCTAGAAAATGTCCATATTCCTTCTTTGAAAGATACTATATTTTGACACGGTTATGTTTTCCGTTGTGCTCTTCTTGTTGTGCTCCTTCCCTTCCTTCCACCCTCCCTCCTTCACACACACACACACACACACACACACACACACACACAGACACACAAACACACACACACACACACACACACACACACACACACACACGCCTCGGTTGCGTAGATGGTAGTGTGTCTGCCTCACGTTCAAGAAGTCCCAAATTTGAATCTTGGTCAGTTGGAATCTATGGTTAAGGTTTTTTCCGGATTTTCGCTTAACCTGAAACATCAAAGTCAGGTAAATCCAAGCCTTGTGGAGCCTGGATGCATTTGAATATAATTTCACCCATTTCATTCATCGTCTAATAAGACTCAATGTTGGAGGACGCAAATTAAAAAAAACGCACAATTGGTCACATGGACACTGTACCCTTTAAGCAGTATATCTTCTTTTATTATTATTATTATTATTATTATTATTATTATTATTATTATTATTATTATTATTATTATTATTATTATTATTATTATTATTATTATTATTATTATTATTATTATTATTATTATTATTATTATTATTATTATTATTATTATTATTATTATTATTATTATTATTATTATTATTATTATTATTATTATTATTATTATTATTATTATTATTATTATTATTATTATTATTATTATTATTATTATTATTATTATTATTATTATTATTATTATTATTATTATTATTATTATTATTATTATTATTATTATTATTATTATTATTATTATTATTATTATTATTATTATTATTATTATTATTATTATTATTATTATTATTATTATTATTATTATTATTATTATTATTATTATTATTATTATTATTATTATTATTATTATTATTATTATTATTATTATTATTATTATTATTATTATTATTATTATTATTATTATTATTATTATTATTATTATTATTATTATTATTATTATTATTATTATTATTATTATTATTATTATTATTATTATTATTATTATTATTATTATTATTATTATTATTATTATTATTATTATTATTATTATTATTATTATTATTATTATTATTATTATTATTATTATTATTATTATTATTATTATTATTATTATTATTATTATTATTATTATTATTATTATTATTATTATTATTATTATTATTATTATTATTATTATTATTATTATTATTATTATTATTATTATTATTATTATTATTATTATTATTATTATTATTATTATTATTATTATTATTATTATTATTATTATTATTATTATTATTATTATTATTATTATTATTATTATTATTATTATTATTATTATTATTATTATTATTATTATTATTATTATTAGGGAGTCTCAAAGCATTCATTTTTTTGTGAAATTTTTATATTGAATTTTTAGCGGCATCATTAGGTATGCGGTAATAAAAAAGATTTTAAAGCAAGAATCGCCTTTCACGCCAGTGTAGTTCAAACTTTTAAAGCTTAGATTCATTTAGAATGAATACTTGACAGAGTATATGGAAGAATATAACATGAAGCTTTTATTATCTAGCAAATACGAGGGTCGTTCCATGAAGGGATGGAAATTGTTTGTTACAACTTTGTGGGTGGTTGTACAGAAATTACTAATACAGGTGGTTTTCAAGATTGTAGACAAGATCTGAATAAGCTGCAATATACAGTTTCATTGTTGACAGCCATCTGAACTGGCCGCGATTGAAAATGGAAAAAGAGTTTCCTGTTGTTATTAAACATTGTCGTTTGAAGGGCTGGACTGCCGCACAAGTCAAAACTGAATTGAAGTTCACTCGGACTCTGCAGCAACACTTAAGACTATTTACTTTTGCATCAATGAATTTAAACGTGGTCGTAGAAGCACCGAAGATGAATCGCGCTCTGGTCGCCCAACTGAGGTAACCACAAGGGACACCATTGAAAAAATCCACGATCTGGTTATGCAAGACCGCCGAATCAAAATTGCTGAGATTGCTGAGGCTGTAGGTATCTCAACTAAATGAATGCACAATATCCTAAGATGGATTGTGCGATCGCTCACAGTCGACCAAAAGCGCATCTGGAAGAACAGTTCTGCCGAGTGTCTGGCGATGTTTAATCGCAATCCGTAAGACTTTTTGAGCCGATTTGTGAGCGTGGATGAAACTTGAATCCCTCATTACACACCAGAGTCAAAACAGCAGTCAAAACAATGGACAAAGGCTGATGAAAGTGCACAAAGAAGGCAAGGAGCATTTTGTCATGTGGCAAGGTAAATGGCCACTGCTTTTTGGGGGATTCTCAAGGAATAATCCTCATAGACCACTTGGAAGAAGGCAGAACCATAACTGGAGCCTATTATGCTTCACTGCTGCATCGTTTGTTACATGAGTGACTGAATAGAGACCAAGATTGAAACGCAAACTTGAAAATTTGGCTTGGTGTTAAGAAATGTTCATGAATTGAAGTGATAGTCACCGTCAACGAGTATTTTGCAAATGTTGACGAAACCTACTTTTCCGACGAGATGAAAAAGCTGGAACATCACTGGACCAAGTGTATAGCCATCAATGGAAACTATTTCGAGAAATAAGGTGAGATGTTCACGGAAAAAAAAAATATTTCAGACATCAAACGACCCTCCTATCTATGATTTAAGCTTAAGAAATCTCCTTTAAACCATGTTGAAAAAATTTCACTTGTACATTACATAAATTTATGTTAAGGAAATAGTCTTGAATATTTATGTTGCATCTTTGAATGGCGCTGAATTATTTAAACGCAAAGTTTGGTCTTCATTGATTGTTTTATATTGTGACTTTGTGGGTCCGTTGAATTAAAAGGCCGAGTTGTAGAAATTAAAAATCTCCTTTATTTCCGTAGAGATACACTGCTCAATTCTCACGCAACAACATTACATCACATAATAACACAATCTTCCAAAGTCGATGACAATAACAAACCGTGACAGCAGATTATATTAGCTCTCGTTACAACAACACTCTTCTTAACAACTGTCCTTTCAACAACAACACTCTCAACTGTTCTCTGCTTATTCTGTTTACCTCTCGCGGCTCACTCACTCACGTTTCACAACTCATCACTTCCTTAAATACCTCATTCATAATTCGAGACTGTTCTGTACAATCACTAGATATTTCTGGAATAAACAAGGCGCCTAATGACGTAATCCGAATATTCTATCACCTTCCAGAAGTGTGAAACCCTATCTGGGCCGGCAAGTCACTTATCTCAAGCTTATCTATGTTTATCTATGTTTATCACTTATCTATGTTTATCTGCTTATGCAAGCTCGTTATCTACTTGAAACCTATCCGTCTGTTGTCTATTTGCCCCGAAACTTTAATGCCCGTTACCGCGACAATATTATTCATAACATATGTATGCGCAAGGATGAGAGAGATAGAAACGTTTTTCTAAGGATGTATTTTTGGGTTAATGGGAATTCAATACATTTCCAGTAAAATCTCAACATTAAATTTGGGGTAAAATAGAATACATCTACCATAAATATAAAGTAAAATATTTTAATATAGCACAATGATAAGTTTTTCAATCTTGTTGCAGAATTAAACATTTATTAATATTTACAGGCTTTTATAACTGAAATAGAAAAAAAACAGGGGAAGAAGAGGCTCTTTTAAAGTATCCTGTAGGTATTAAGTGCTACATTCCTTTAAAAATAATTTAGCCATAAAAATAAAGTAAGGCCCACCTCTGTGATATTGCAGTAGAGTGCCTCCCTCACATTAAGGTGTCTCGAGTTTAGCTTTTGGCTAACGTGAGATAGGCAGATAAGTATTTTTCCACAAATGGCAGTTAACTAGAGGATGTGAATACCCCTGATTCCCTTAAGCATTACTTTACATCATTCACTATCTCATGACTTACCAAGATAGAAACATTTAGCTTCATATACATTGTTATTAATGATAATAAATATAACGAGAGCTCAGAAATCTGAAATACAAATCAGGTTTCGTGCCTGTTGTAGTTGAAAGAACTTCTAACGATTTCCATAACTGAATTTCTTGTGCTTAAGAACGTGGCATGAAAACGAAGATTTAATTTTGTGGTTTATTAAGGGGACCGATCGGTGAAAGATGGCCCAAATTGTTGAAAAATTCTACTTTTTGTTTTTTACCTTGTAAGTGTGATTCTTTAGGATCAATTTCATGCATAAACTTTTGCAATCCCTGTTAAATTGAGCCAGCCACGTTGTCAATTAAATAGCTTTGACCAGGGGGCGTGGTAACATGTTAGATACCTTCCTAAGATTTTTAATGCTTTTTCTCTGATTCTCTCCAGTTAAAATTCAGCGCTATGTTCTACACACGAGGGCTGCTCAGTAAAGAATGATCTCAATTTTTTTTGACAGCGTTCCTTTACTCATCCTCATAACTTTGATGGCCCTTCTCAAAATAGTCTCCCCTGAATGCGATGCACTTGTCCCAGCGTTTCTGCCAGTCTTCAAATACATGATGGACACCAGTTTTGAGAGATCCTTCAAAATAGCCTCCGCAACTTCACCACTGCTTCTGATGATGGACAATGCCTCACACGAAGGCGTTTTTTTTTTTCAAGTTAGGGAATAGAAAAAGTTCACATGTGGCTAAATCCGGACTATAGGGAGGGTGAAGAATGCACTCCACGTTGCTTTTTGCAAGATATTCAGCTACAACATTAGCAATATACGGCTGCGCATTATCGTGTTGTCTGCTGCACGGAAATGTGTTCTTTTGAGCCTGATATTGACTTACAATATTTTCAGGACATCCCTGTAATATTGTCCAGTTACTGATGTGTGTGCAGGTACAACATGCTGATAACCCATTCCATGAATATCAAAGAATCATATAACCATAACAGCAGAATCAACCACTTTTGCTTTTTGGGGGGGTTGGTGGTGAAGGAGTTTCCACACTGAGCTTTGCTGTTTTAACTGCATGTTACCTCCATTGCAGCGGTAGGCGATACTGAACATGTGTAAACTTGCGTGGTTCTCACAGGCGGGAACCAGGAGTAACAACAATGAAACTACTACGGCGTGTTTGTTTCACATTAAGCTACCAGAATATAATATATTGAATTTTAGTGCGAAAAATTATGACCGTAAAAAATTATGATAATTCTTTATTGAACAGCTCTCGTGTGTTCCATATTAGGAAGATACAGAGGAAAGATTGAGACACAGATAATGCAAACGAGAGCTTACACAGTGTCGTCTGTTTAAAATGCCCTAAAAAGGTATTTGGGGCAAGAAAGAAGGTGGGCATTACAATAATACAAGGCATTAGCTAATTTAATATAGGTAGTGAAGCTACCAAAGGGTAAAATAAATCATCATTGGTATCATAAGTCCAGCAGCTCTAGAATTGTCAACAAGCGGATATCAGCAGAGAATCATCGACAGTGTTAGAAAATGTTTCAAGTCATATAAATCCCAAAGAAAAAGGCTGAAGTTATCCAAATCATAGGCTGAAGAAGCTAAGATGACAGCAGGGGGTCCTAGATATGGAGCAGGGCAGTTTTAAGGAAAATTTATGGTCAGTGTATACGCATCAATTTTGAAATGTGCTTTTCTCTGTTTTACTTTTTGCGACAATATTCATCAACTTAAAATGCTCCTTACGATGTTATTTTGAAGCTATCACCATGAAACTTTGGATGTAGTTTCTTCTATATGTGCTTATCAAAACTTACTCTACAGAAGTTATATTCAGGAACATATGTTGTAACACCAAGTCCAATGAGGTTTGGTGAACAAAATTATTTAAGAATAAATGAAAATATACATATGAAAGAATTACCTATAAAACAGAAGTGTTCAACAGTTTGAAGTTTATTACATAGAAAACTTTTTTCTAGCTCAATAAGGAACCTAAATGTGCAGTTTTGTTCGAAATAAAAAATCATCGTAAGGAGTATTTTGCATAAAAAATAATTTTCCCCCTTAAAAACTGTATAATTTAGAAAGCAGTTAAGATATATGCACCAAACTTTGTAATAATGTTTATCTATATGCAGATAATAAGTGGTAAAAAAGCCATATAAATCAGATTCATACTTTAGGATTTGGAGAGTTCACCAATTGGTTCCCTTAAGTAACCAATTTCAGATGCAAATTTTCCATGTTATACAAAGCTTGACACTACAAGTATATAGATATATGTACGTCATAAAAGCACATTTCTAAAGATGCTGTTTTAATATAATTCATTAACAATTGACACTCATAAATCATTCTAACTGTACAGGGATGCTGATAGTCATCCAGGCCTATAATTCATGTCCTGTTTGCGCATGCGCAACTACCTTGGAGTGCAGAGGTACCCCCTCCAATCCATGCGTCGTCACCCACGTTTCATTTCTCGCTTCTCTTGAGAGCCAATGAAACGCAAATACTGCCTTTTTACGTGCATTTTGAATAAACAGTATCGTTGTAATATTAGTTGAGGCTGTCATACCTACCCAGGGAATCCATCACATAGGAATGAAGGATACAGTTCCGTAAGTAGATTTTGTTTTCGTTATTGTCTTTAATTCGTGTATTTGTCAAAATAGGTAGATAATTCGTATACGCACATCCAAAAACGGTTCAATAAAATATAATTTACGCACGGGGAGAGTAGTAAATATTTGTTTACCGGTTCAGTGAAGGTTAGGCCGTCTGAACAAAGTTTGGAGATATCGCGATGTTGTGATTATTAATTTGATTTCTGTAAAATGTAGTTGACCCTGTGACATGTATATGAAGAATTTAGATGTTGTCTTACCACCTCCGTTGCATCCATCAGCAACGAGACAGTCATCTATATGTCTGCACAAGGCACGCAGGATAACTTGAGGGGTTGGCGATGAGTATTATTATTGTTTCCCTGTTTGTTTTCGTACTTTTTACATATATACATTATACACATAAATATGCATGACCAAGGCGGGACTCGAAACCGCGACCCTCTACGTTGCGGAACGCTAGAGACCACGGCTACAAGGGTCGCAAAGCTGGTCCTCTAAGTATTGTTGTTATTTACGTCCTCCAACGTTGTCATATTAGATGATGTATGTAATGGGTGAAATGATGCCCAAATGAGTCAGGGTCCAAGGAGCTTAGAGTTACCCGATATTCGATCCTCGAGTTAGAGATAATGGTTATCTTGGACGCCTTTATCCTCAAAGCGCCGTCGGCACCTCGTTGCCGCGTAACTCCCAAATTGAGGTTTGGTATGTTTCCCTCAGTCATCATAATTGCCAAATGCTTGGGAGATACTCCAAATTTCCTTTTCATTTACTATTTCCTTTCATATATTACCAACGTTCTCTACCTGTGATGTCATTTGTAGTAAAATTAGGTGTTGAACCGTACACTAGTCTCTAGTAGGTATATGTTGCAGTCATGCACCCTTTTCTGGTTGGATGCATCATGCTGGGTCGCAATATTCCCTTTTCTTGCACGATGTTATGTTACAGTTAACCCTTTATTTGGCGATGTTTCCCTGGAACAACATTACGCTGTATTCAATTTAAAAGTATGTTATTACGCTTTTCTTGTTATAATATTCTACTGGCCGGAGTCTTTTCAATTTAAATAATATATTGTTTTTACAATTACATCGTAGTGTTTTTTATTTAGTATATAAAGACAAATCCAAGAAACTGCAGTCAAATGATATCCTGTCAGCATACAAGCTTGCCATCACACCGATTATTTTACTTGGGCCCTCCCCGTCCTTTACCACAGGCACATTTGACTATAGTTGCCGAGATTCGAACCCACGAGGTTTAGCTTTTAATGGGTGGCCAGTCCATTGTATATCACTTTAATGACCATGGCTATTCGAATCGAATGCCTTGCTGCACCATAGAAAGCAATATGAGAACCAGTTTAGCATGTACAGCAAGAGCGGCATAAGTAACAAAATCATTTGCCAAATAAATCGTTAAATTTGGTAAACACATTTAGATGCTCTTAAAACTGTGAACGGTGGTTTGCTTACTTTCAGTTGTTTTTAAGTAAGTATTTTTATTTCAATAATGCTGTAATAATGTATCCTCCTAGAACATTTTTACAAATTACAGAAAAATAAATTGTACTTCATGTGTTGCAGAGTTTGATATATTAGAGGTCTGTTAGAAATATATACAACGTATTTCTTTATTTACTGTAGGGAAACGGTAAGGAAATCTTACTTTGTTCTCCCCAAGTATTTACTCCTTAACTCTGGAAACTTAAACTTGATTTACTCTTGTACACAGGCAAATATTTTTCAAACACCAACGCTAGGCCATGTTATTGGTAGAACGGATTCTTGTTTATGAACCGAACTCTATATTTACCATATATGACTTTCCATATTACTGCTGAAGTGTAACTTAATTAGGAATTTATCAGATAATAATGCGAGAAACTATTGGATGTACTTCCTCATATGCCATTATCTCAGGAAGGAATGCATGTAAAAATTTCGACTAAAAATATTATTAACTCTCCGTGAACGATTATTTTGGCAGATCAAAATATTCTCGCTGTTTTTGTCACATGATTATTCATTTACAGGACGATTCGTTCACTTATTATATTTTGAATTAATTAATTATTTATTGTGCATATTTAGAATTTACAACTTTTGGCTACATTTATTTATCTTTGCCTTGTTGCTACCTTGGCTTACATGACACC